>JASDQU010589241.1:57300-72943 GCA_032191745.1 Picea mariana | reverse complement strand
GGTATTATTGGTCATCAATTTTTAAGGATTCATATGAAATGGTGAGGAAATGTCTTTCCTTTAAAAAATTCTCAGGAAATATGAAGAGGTATGCAATGCCTTTTCAACCTATACTGGTTGAAGAAAAATTTGCACAATGAGGACTAGATGTCATTGGGCCAATACATCCAAAATCAAGTAAAGTACATGTATACATTCTTACTGCAACAAATTATTTTACACAATGGCAGGACGTAGTGGCATTAGAAAGGGTTGATTATGAAGAATTGATCAGGTTTCTTAAATATAATATTTTATCAAGGTTTGGGGCACTGAAAAAGTTCATCAATGATAATGGGTCAATCTTCATTGGATCAAATTTTATCAATTTTTTTGGGGAATATGGTATTATGATGGGGCAATCATCAAATTATTATCCTCAAGGAAATGGGTTCGCTGAATAAACAAGAAAAACATTGATTCAAATTCTAAAGAAGACAATTGATCAAAATCAAAATAATTGGCATTTAAAATTGATATATGCTTTGTGGGAAAGCAGGATGACGCCAACGGATAGCACTGGGATATCCCCTTATGCGGTGGTCTATGGAAAATAAGAAAAAACTCCACTTAATCTTCAATTGAATGATCTAACTTATGCAATAAATATTGAAAACACTAACTTATGCAATAAATAGTGAAGACACAGAAGATAGTCCTCCTATGCAAAAGAGATTGAATCAGTTGTTAAAGATAGAATAAGAGAGATACGAAGCATTAAATAAAATATGTTAGAGGAAAAAAAATGTCAAGAAGTATTTTGATCAAAGTGCGACAAGAAATGATTTTCAAAACAATGAACTAGTACTACTCTGGAACAAAGAAAAATAAAATCCCTCAATGCATATAAAGTTTGAAGCACTCTAGATTGAGCCCTATCTCATTGAAAAGATTTTAAGTTTCAATTTGTACATGCTCAAGGATATGAAGGGAAACGTTTTGATGCTTCCTGTCAATGAGCAACATTTGAAGAGTTTCTTTGCTTGAAATTTTTCTTCTCTCTTGTACATAGTTTTTTTTTCTTTGTTTTGTATATTCTCACCTCCTATACTCCATCACCCAACTAATAATACATCTGGTCTTGATATTTTGGATTCTTGATAACCCATAGTGGGGTTATCATCCCATGGTTGGAGTGAGTTGTTGAACCTCATAAATTATTCTTTCTTTTTCATTACTTTGCACTTATATTTTTTCTATGTATGTTTCCCTCCAATAATTTTCATTGTCATGTCTTACTCCCACGACTTATGTCTTTTACATACTTATGTCATTTTATTATATTCACAGGTTGGCGGACTCAAAAAATCACGCTCTATCACTGTCGAGTAAAATATATGCTATTTATTTCGACATTAAATTGTCAACCCGGGGCTTGTAAGCTTCGAGGTGCCAACACTGTATGTGCGGGTCTAGAGCTCTAATCTAGCCTAGCCTAGCCTAATCTAATCTAATTCCAATAAACTCAAATAATGAAGAGCTTTAAACAATTCTAGAATCATGAACTCTATATGACCTAAGTAACCTTAAACAATCTAAGACTATGAACTATCTCTAAATAAGCAAATAACAAGAAATCTATTTCAAAGCTATCTATTCAATCTGTTTTTAAATAAGCAAACAACAAGTAGCTATTTATGGATTATTTGATCTATCTATCTCTGAGTGAACAAGTAAATAAGAAAGTAAGCAACTGATTCATTCACTCTATCATACTAATATTGGAAAATACTTTGTTCAAAATCACTAATTCAAGCGAATCTACAAACCCATAACTAGCACTAATTAGAAATTCTAATTCTAATTCGTAACTAAAATAACATTGAAAATACTCCATATAGAAATATAAAAACTCAAAACTAATTCAAGAAAATCTACAAACTTCTAACTAATACTAATTAATAATCATGATTCAAATTCATAACTGAGATAACATTGAAAATCCAAAACTTGAAATTACAACTAAGGTATAATGGAAAATCATAACTCAAGATTATAACTAGGATGCTATTGAAAATCATAATTCAAAATTCACTTATATCTTATCATACTGATACTAGAAATAGAATTAATAATTTATGCAAACCTACAGGTGGTAATTGAATAACTTAGTGAAATAGACACTGCCTAAATAACTAATCTGCAAAGTGATTTATAGTTTATAAATCAAGGAAAGAAAGCTATAATGGCACAGTTAAATATCTATAAACACATGCCCATTAATAAATTACAACATGCATAACCATATGTGATATGTTAGAATATAAACAAGTAAGTACGAACGAATTATGAGTGCTTTGTAATATAAATACAATTTGGGGAGAAATCTGCAAATTGGAAAATTATATACATAGTAACACAATTTTGACAAGAATTTGAAATTAATAAGTGATGAATGTAAAATGAAAAAATATAAATATACAACAATACAAACAAGCTACCCAGACTACTGGTGGGCCCCCCAACAGTCACGACACTACTTCAATGGAAAAACGTAGTCACAGAATTAACATGGCATTGATATTAATCATGAAAATAAAGTTTTACATCAAAATCGAAATAATGTCTGTGTGTATGTATACAAATCCATTTTTCTTCCTGTCATAGACAACAAATATTTATAGAGTTTTTACAGAGCTGAGAGGTCGACCTAATAGTGTATGCATAAAAAAATTATTTGCATCATTAAACATCAAATTCTGTTGAGGAATCTCCAATAAATGCTTGAAACAGAGTGAGTAAATAGGCCATGGATCTTGGGCATCTTCAATGGTTGGAAGCAAATTCTGGTAGGACACCGAGCAAGAGGGATCCCAAGGAAGAAAAACCCATGTGCTCAAATTTCATAATGGTGCCCCGAGATATGCGGATCGCCAACTCCTCTGTGTTCCGAGTGTCGAATGGAGTGCTGGATGGAGTGTCATATGGAGTGTTGGATGGAGTATTGGAGTATTGGAGGGATGAATCAAGGACCACGAACTGCTCTCAATATGTTTACAATTTTAGGAAATGGCTTGCGTGGGACCTAATTGGGCATATTGGGGACAAAACCCATGTGCCGGATTTTTATGATTCAACTTCCTCTTCCAATGAATTAAGCCCTAAGTTCGTTGTCTGGAATAGTGCCAGATGAAGGTCTGGATGGAGGGCCAGATCACATTTTTGACCTGTTGCAAGCAAACAAGAAACGTTAGATCAGTGTAACCATTCAATTGAAGATGAATTAATCATAAAACCATTGCAAAATGATGATTACAGATACCTTTTGTGTTTCCATGGAAAATTGATGTATAAATCTTGATAATACCTTTAAAATGGCTAAATGAGATAATAACATATGTAATATCGCATGCAAAAAGGATTTGATCATTGCAATAAAATAGTAAAAACATGAACCCAACATTACCCCCACGCCTAAGGATTTGCAGGTCCCTCTGCAAACAAAAATGAATCACTCGACATAAGTAGACTCATGAAGGAGGGGGTGGATTGGCTTTAGAATCTTCTCCCTCTTGTCTTGGGGATTTTGTCTTGGGCCTTTTATGATGTTTTGTAGATGCCTATCCATAGTTTTTCTCTCTTCCAATTGTTGAAGCAATTGAGCATTTTCTTGTTGCAATTTACCAATAGCTAGGGTTTGATTAGATGACTCAAGAGAGGAAGGCTTAGGATCTTTGATAGATGAAGAAGGTATATCAACTTTAGAAGACAGTGTAGGCATCTGGGAGGAAGGAGTAACATTGTTTTTTTGAGGAAGACTTGGTGTGATAAGTTTAGATTTTATCAAGTTTCCTTTGTTATCGATTTGCAACTGTTACAGGGATCATTTGAGTGTAAGCAGTCTCCCCTTGCAAAACATAGATTAAGAAAAACTTTAAAGTATAATGCACAACAGGCTTATTAATTATACACATAAATTATGTCAACAGTATAAAGGTTATCATTTTAATAAAAACAACATAATTTTTACAAAGATTCTACTTCCTCTTCTCATGGATTATAATATAGATGGGAAGTGTTTATCATTTTTCAACTCAAGAAACCCCTCCCCCACTCGTAAGTATTGTAACACCTCACAATAAAAAATATAGGAAACCAATGAATTCTCCCAATAGCCTAAGATTTATAGCTTGCCAAGTGAAGAGATAAATTTCACACATTAGTCTGATGAGGTGGTTAAAGTATGGCCCACCTATAGGAAAAAACATCCTACATATAGTTAAGAAGAGGTAGGTGAGAGAGTCTTAGGATAGTCTTAAAGCTAGTTCCCAATGGCATATTTATGGAGTTCATTGACCTTTGCTTAACCATGCATACTTCTTTTCAACTTTACCTACAAGTAATGTCGTACATCAAGACAAGTTTAAATATTTAGGAATTTTATTAAGTGTTTGTCATATCATCACCCTTGCTAGGTAGAATTCCCCGCTGCCAGCAAGCTTATTCAGTACTTCGATGAGTTTACCTAGTCATACGACATGCCGGTACCCGCTGCCAGCAGACCTGTTCAGTATCTCGGTGAGTTAGCCTCTTACACCCTTTTACAGCAAGGGCTGGCCCACCATCTTTTAAGATTTTTATATAAAGATTTCTTTTTGCAAGAAGAAGATGGGGAGACAACTCTAAATTTTTTTATTTAAGATTGGGATGGTATTTATGTTAGAGGATGACTCTTATTTATGTATTCCTTATAGAATGTCTTGATGTAAGGGGTACTTAAGCATACGTAGCCTATCTAAAGACATGGTATAATCAAACATTTTTAGTGTGTAGTGGATGGTACCATTGGAAAAGAACAAAAAGGTACCTTCAGGCTCGACTTACTTTTTTTTTTTTTTTTTTTAAAGTTATGGTGATGTTTTCATGGCTAACCGCTAATCAGACCTTCTTGATACTATTTCATAAATATACTTACTCACTTATTCAGGGTTCTTGGGGAAATTGTACGAGTAACCTCTAGGTTTGATAGTCAAGGTGTCACTTCCTTGTATCCTCTAGTGGTGGAGGTTAAGAGCAACTACCATTAAAGATGCCTTGAGAAAAAGGAAGATCGAAATCTTGTAAAACTATGGTTAATTCATAGAAAGCAATAATAAAATTCATTATTCGATTAATGCTTAAGCAGACAACAAGGTTCAAATATTGAAATATCTTTTTTGAAGGAAATAATTCCCTTTTTGTCCCCTTGAAATTGTCCACTTGTGGTGAAATAAATACCTGCAGAGATCTCTAAAACTGTTTGTCAAAAACTGCACTCTAAAATATCAAAAACTGATGACATCAATGAGATCAAGTCACATGCACATGTATCTCATAGTTCTTTTATTAAAAAGAAAATGTAAAATGAGGTTGCATTAAACTTTAAGATAAACTAACAACACACAACTTTTATTTATTATCCTACCCTACCTAAAAAGAAAGGAAAATATTTATTCAAGTGTAATAACTTTTCCAATGTAACCATGTGCGAAACAAGATAAGATACATATCCATATCCACATATGAAAAATTTACTACAGTGATTACTTGGATATGAAGAACCAACCAACCTACTTGTTTTGGCATCAAAAAGTGTTGAAGAAGAGAATAGTATTGTGGCTTGATGATCTCTAGAAACCAAATTTTAATGTAATCTTGATGTTCATCAACAGTAATTTCTATGCTCTTCTTCATCATGCTATGCATATCCTCTTCTTCTGGATGATTGATTTCTGAAGTACATTAAGGATCTGTTGAGATGGATGTTGAGAACTCAATATCAGGTCTTAGTGATTTCTCTCCACCAGATGTAGTCCATAATTTTTCATCTTCCTTTGCATTTTGGGAAGGAAAATCATTTTGTAGCTCATAAGACCTTGATTATTCTAATATTTCCAGAGAGGTAGATACACTTTTGGGTACTGCCAAAATGTGTTCTTCCTAAAAAGAAGAAATCTCTACTGCTGCTAGGATTTGAGAAAGTTCCCTCAAGCTAATTCTAAGTTCATCTTGTCATTTGATAAAACTTGGTTCACACAAAGATCAGTGCCCAGGGTTCTTACAACACCCAAAATTTTATATGTGTTTTTTATTATTCTAATCAAGACTACCTACCACAAAAACATATTTGCATAAATCAAACAAACATTTGTATGAAATAAAACACGCTTGCAATAAAGAAATCAAACTCACATTCATTCCTACATTAAATTGCGGAAAGTAAACACACCCAAACTTACAAAAAGAAAGAAAAACACACTTGCATAAAATTAAATTGCAGGAAAGTAAATTGCAAAAAAAAGTAAACACACTAAGAAAAATAAACAAACTGAATAAAAAACAACACCCAATGAAATAATACTGAAATTCAACGCTATTGAAAAAACTGAAATAAAATGAATTGCAAAACTTAAAGCATACTACTTCAAGAAAACTTGAACTCCTCATGCTACTTTAGACCTCGCTATCACCAAGTTATCTTTTCAAAACAATTATCTCTTCAAAAAGACAACACAATTGCATGAAAGAAAACACACTTGCGGGAAAGTAAATTGCAAGAAAGTAAACAAACTGAGAAAATTAAACAAACTAAGAAAAGTAAGCAAACTTGCAGAAAAAGTAAAAACTCTCGCGGAAAGGGAACAACAAGGCTTTGGAGCGACCCATTAAAATGGATGCGCAAGTTCTTACCTCTCGTCTCAAAGTTTCTCCCCCCCATTGTTGTGTAATTAAAATCAAACTACCTACCTAAGCTCTAATCCCTTTAGCACCTCCCCAACAACGACGCCAAAAATGTTGAGTAAAATATATGCTATTCATTTCGACATTAAATTGTCAACCTGGGGCTCGTAAGCTTCGAGGTGCCAACACTGTATGTGCGGGTCTAGAGCTCTAGTCTAGCCTAGCCTAGCCTAATCTAATCTAATTCCAATAAACTCAAATAATGAAGAGCTTTAAACAATTCTAGAATTATGAACTCTATATGACCTAAGTAACCTTAAACAATCTAAGACTATGAACTATCTCTAAATAAGCAAAGAACAAGAAATCTATTTCAAAGCTATCTATTCAATCTCTTTTTAAATAAGCAAACAACAACTAAGTTATTTATGGATTATTTGATCTATCTATCTCTGAGTGAACAAGTAAATAAGCAGGTAATAAACTAATTCATTCACTCTATCATACTAATACTAGAAAATTCTTTGTTCAAAATCATTAATTCAAGCGAATCTACAAACCCATAACTAGCACTAATTAGAAATCCTAATTCAAATTCGTAACTAAAATAACATTGAAAATACTCCGTATAGAAATCTACAAACTCAAAACTAATTCAAGCAAGTATACACAATTCTAACTAATACTAATTAAAAATCATGATTCAAATTCATAACCGAGATAACATTGAAAATCCAAAACTTGAAATTAGAACTAAGGTATCATGGAAAGTCATAACTCAAGATTATAACTAGGATGCTATTGAAAATCATAATTCAAAATTCACTTCTATCTTATCATACTGATACTAGAAACAAAATTAATAATTTCTGCAAACCTACAGGTGGTGATTGAAAATTATAACTTAGTGAAGTAGACACTGCCTAAATAAGTAATTTGCAAAGTGATTTATAGTTTATAAAACAGGAAAAGAAAGATATAATAACACAGTTAAATATCTATAAACACTTTCCCATTAATAAATTACAACATGCATAACCATATGTTAGATGTTAGAATATAAACAAGTAAGTATGAATGAATTATGAGTGCTCTATAATATACATACAATCTGGGGAGCAATCTGCAAATTAGAAAAAGATATACACAGTAACACAATTTTGACAAGAATTCGAAATTAATAAGTGATGAAAGTAAAATGCACAAATATAAATATACAACGATATAAACAAGCTACCCAGACTACTGGTGCCCCCCCCAACATTCGTGGCACTACTTCAATGGAAAAACGCAGTCACAGAATTAACATGGTATTGATATTAATCATGAAAACAGAGTTTTACAACAAAATCAAAATAATGTCTGTGTGTATGTATACAAATCCGTTTTTCTTCTTGGCATAGACAACATGTATTTATAGAGTTTTTACAGAGATGAGAGGTCGACCACTGATCCTCTTAGAATAGTGTATGCATAAAAAAATCAATTACATCATTAAACATCAAATTCTCTCGAGGAATCTCCAGTAAATGCTTGAAACAGAGTGAGTAAATGGGCCATGGATCTCAGGCATCTTCAATGGCTAGAAGCAAATTCTGGTAGGACATCGAGCAAGAGGGATCCCAAGGGAGAAAAACCCATGTGCTCAAATTCCATAACGATGCTCCGAGATATGTGGATCGCTAACTCCTCTGCGCTCCGAGTGCCGAATGGAGTGTCGGATAGAGTGTCAAATGGAGTATTGGAGTATTAGAGGGACAGATCAAGGACCACAAATTGCTCTCAATCTGTTTACAATTTTAGGAAATGGATCACATGGGACCTAATTAGGCATATTGGGCACAAAACCCATGTGCCAGAGTTTTATGATTCAACTTTTTCTTCCCATAAATTAAGTCGTAAGTTCACCGCCTGGAAGAGTGCCAGATGAAGGTCTGGATGGAAGGATGGATCACATTTTTGACCTGTTGCAAGCAAACAAGAAACGTTAGATCAGTGTAACCATTCAACTGAATATGAATTAGTCATAAACCCATTTCAAAATGATGATTACAGATACCTTGTGTGATTCCATGGCAAATTGATGTATAAATCTTCATAATACCTTTAAAATGGCTAAATGAGATCATAACATATGTAATATCGCATGCAAAAAGGATTTGATCATTGCAATAAAATAGTCAAAACATGAACCCAACAATCACTTTTCCTCTTTGAACCTTTTGCCAATACTTAGTTTATTTTTCACTCACAGAGTTGCAGACTCACAATTTATTTTCTTTTATATCTTCCCGTCTTCACAAGTTTGTCTGACAAGTATCAATAGTTATCCATTTTTCTTATCATATAAAACTCACATTCTCATTTGAAATATTCCACTCTACCACCCCGCCATGACGCGTCCTTTATATTTCATAGTTCTCAAGTCATATTAAATGCTAATCCTACGAACTAAACTACTAAATTGAATTTTGAAAAGGTCGTTATTAATGATGTTTCTATTGAGGCAAAATCACATTTATTTAAGGTTAATGCTCTCATCAAGGATTCAACGTAATTATTTCACTATTCTAAGTGGTATTATGGAGAATTCCTATCAACCTGATAAAGATGGATGAAAGAAAACAACATTTATGTGGGGATACCTTGAATTTATTCACTAGAGAAGATCACAATTACCATTGGTCGAGGTTATATTGGTATTATTCAACGTTACCAAACAAAGATAATAATAAGGTTTGGACATAAGAAATATCTCTTGATGGTTGTCCTTGAGGTTTTCGAGTGCAAATAGATTGTCACATGGTGTATTGATAAATTTGTTCAGAATAGAAGAACAATTACACTACAAAGAGGTTCCTCTATTTCATTAGCGCCTTTAGTATTCAAAAAAATGCTAAAATTACCAGAGTCTAAATTAACATACAGAGGAGAAGACGTTATAGATTTTCTTAAAGGGAAAAATAATGGAATGGATCTTCTACAAGAATATTTACAAGATCCTACTACAATGCCGAAATACTTATCCAGAATCCATGTTAGTTTTTTAAAGGACCCTTATCAAGAAATTGCTTGGTTATTTACTAGAGTTACTAGTCAGGATTCTACATAAACTATTCCTTGGATGGCCCTACATATTTTACATTTTATAGTTCATGAGAATGTGGTCTTCGATTGGGAGAAAATCATATCAAATGAAAATTTTGCACAATTACTAAATTTCATAAGTGATAAAAAGTTTGATATGGCATCTTATATGATATTTTCTATCACACATTGTCATATTTTTAAAGGTTTGAGTGTTGGAAAAATGGTAAAATAAAAAAATTGACCACGTGTCTATGTGGTATCAATATTTATCGAGACATAAATTTATCCATTATTTTTATGAAGTTTACAATGATTTTGTGTATGAATTTAAGAAATTACTCTTTGAAGAAGATACTTCCAGGCTTCCATTGGAAGAATCCATCTATTTGGGTAAAAAGGGAATTCTAGAGAAAATGGATAATTAGAACATCATTAGGATTTTCTGTTCTCATGAAAATCCTATATATCTCCCTTATTATGTGTCGGAAAAGTTATTTATCATAGAGGTGGCGAGGAAGTATAAGTTATGGTTTCATGATTTTTATGAAAGAAGGAAAAAACAATTTATTCCTTTGCCTTGGAGAGTTGGTGAAATTCTCTTGAGAGGAATTTCCAAAATTGATGAATGTGCCTCTTACTTTGACCAGTTTAATTTTGAATTTTGTAGAAGAAATCAAAGGGTTTGGACCTAACCATACTTTTTATAATCACATGGTATCAGTCGGGATCAACCCCACACTGATCAATACGCTCACATTTGGGGAGGAAGAGGGCGATAGTCATGACTCTCCTGTTCAAGGTGTTGATAATAATTTTGGTGACATAGAGACAATTTTGAGCACTACAAAACATTATAAGCAAAGGAGGAAACCATCAAGTGAAAGAAACGATCAATTAACCAATGTTTCTCACAAAAGTATTTTTCCTAAAGTAAATGCTCAGTATGCAATGGACCAACAAAGGAAACCTTTAAGTAATAATTCAGGTGATGATGAAGAAATAAATCCTCCTCAAGGAAGTTTAGAAAACCCCCATAAATTAATAGTGAAAAGGAAAAGGGTTAATTCTCAGCAAGAGGGAGAAGAACGAAACACACATGAAAATTATATTTTTCTTGATGATATGGATTTATATGTTGATATTGAAAATATCTGGTTTCCAAATGAAGAAGAACGCGCCCGGGAAAATGTTCAATCTGTTGCATTGGATGTTCAATATGAAGTCTTTTCTGACGAAGAGACCTTTTCTATACAAAATGTTTTATTTGATAGATCTTAAAAGAATTTGACCTTTGAAAGAAACTCAAATAATAAGAAGGGAAATGCACTATCCACCATTGATACTAGAAACATGTTTCTGTCAAAATTATCCTCAATTCATAAGGTCACAGGGGATGCATTGAATGTTTCAATAACTAATATGAAAGAGGAAAATCCCAGGCTTAAGGAGAGAGTCAAATAATTGGAGGAAGCTCTCATGTCCCCACCCATATTGTCTACCCCAGTCACCATGATACAACCTGACAGAACTCTTCAAGGAAATTCAGAATCAAATCTGAGAGTAAAAGGAATTTCAAGCTTAATCATTGCTACTCGACACTTTGTTGAAGAGAATATAAAGAAAAGAATGTCACTTGTTTTAGATTTATGAGACTTTGCAAAAAACATTTTTGCTCTCGAACTCAGAATTCAAAACATTAAAGAATACTTAAATGCATATTTGAATAATGATGAAGGAATATTCATAGATAAAATTGCTATGTTTATAGCAAAAGTCTCAGAAATGACAGATCATGCAAGAAAACAGGAATATTTTCCCTCCCAGAACTATATGAAACAATTAAAGACATGTTGGATATAAATAATTAATACATTAAAGGGGTTGTTAAATCAATAAAAAGAACTATCACAGAAAAATACCGAGGCATACTCAAAGATTATTGGTTTGGATATTGCAGGAACCACTATTGAAGTTTCATATCCAAGCTTAATATCAAATTCAATGATCATGAGTAGAGAGAATTTTGAAGAGCAAGTAAAAAATTTGAAGAAATAATCGGTCGAAAAATTTGATAATATGATTGAGTATACTTATGATGATATTGATAATTGGTTAACCCAAATGGGGTGCCACTTGGAATGAGAAGGGGGAAATATGGCATGGATTGGCGGGGGCAGTTAATATCCTCCGTCACCCCAAACATATTAACTTCCCATGGAATACACCATGCAGAGAGTTAATTCAGTGCACCTGGCGGAGCTCTCGGATGAGTGATTCAGCCTAGCTTCTAGTACTAGTCACTTGCAACAGTCCCGTCAGACTTCAATGGTGATGGGAGAGGAATCTCTGGCTCCTCACAGAGTTAAAGGTAGCTCTGACATGCATTTCTTCTTATTTTTCACTTGGCATGCTCACCACACTGAGCTCTTCGGCCCTCACGAACTTCCTGGCTTCATAGCTTGCACCCTGTGCATCCTCCTGGCCTCATTTTTCCACCACCATCCCCCCACCCCCCCTCCACCCTCTGTTCTTCCCACCATGCCCTGAGAGCGGGGAAGCCCAGGCGGGGCACTAGAAAAATGAATGCCCTCACTTGGGCCACCAGACTCATCGCTTCTCAACGAGCACTAATTTCTCATTTCAGTTGTTCCCATTACACCACCAGGAGCACTCAGAAAACCTTATGCACTCCAAAAATGGAGACCCCGTCCTCCTCGTTTCAGACTTAGACAACCTTACGCACTCCAAAAATGGAGACCCTTCCCTCCTCGATGCACTCTCCACCGTCACCTCTGCATTATCAATTTAGCACTATGAAGGAAGAGGCACCTCCTTTGCCTTTGCACCCTATCCTCACCATTGTCAAAGAGAAGGCACCACCTCTAGTTTTTCATATAGTGCCAAGCTCGGTGAATGTGACAGTGCCACCCTTATAGGTGCACCTCCTCACTACCACCAGCCTTCTCGCCCCCTAGTTCTCAGTCCAGACGAGCCTTACTATGGGGACAAGAGCTGTATCATGGAGGAGGAAATACTTCCAAGATGGCAATGGACAGGTGCATGGAAGGATTCAACTACAGCGGAATACAAAGGCATGGAAAATGGAGAAGAGAGCTCACACTCTGCCTATCATATGGCAAAGGAGCATCTTTATCTCCTCTTCGACATTCGTCAATAGCAGGACGAACGGGTGCATGGCCAAGGGATCATCAATCAATGACTGGACTTGCTACTTGAGGCATTCACAGATGCTCCAACACAAGCCTGTTGTCCAACTTGCAAGAAAATATTCACCCCGACATACACCTCTCATGGATATCCAGATTCTCCAATGGCATGATGCGGCTCACCTCAGGTCCCAGTTTTTTGTTAATTATAGATATAGAGTATATAGTGATAAGATAGTTTTCACTCTCTTTTTTTGGTTGTGCAATTCTCTCAGTAATGGAGGCTCTGAATGATGCCAGCCTTAGGTTAGATAGATGGAACAAGGTTCCTGTAGACACTGGCAATTCTCTGCTCAATTTTTGTAAAATATTTTTTAGACATGATAGACACATTACCGCTTGGAGCCACCTATTCTGGTTTCCCTCCTGTGGCGAAACAGGTGGATGCCAAGCGTCACAAAGCTATAAACTTGGGATTTAATATAAGGTCCTTCTTTTATTAAAAAAAAGGATATGGATAATTGGTTTGTTGAATACACAAATAAAAATGAGGACATTGAAACTATATTGCAAAATTTATCTATTGACCATAGATAATTTGAAAGTGAATTGTTAAATATCAAAGTGAAGCAAGAAGTGACCATTTCTTCCTTAAGAGAATATATTCAAGAGTGGTTAAGCAAGTCTATAATCAAGATTTCTGAATTTTCAATGGAAGCAGTTACAACCAGCCACATAACCGCAACAGGAAAATATATAAAGGGTGCATCAACAAGCAAATGAAAGGGAGAGATTCCATCACAATAAGTCCATATTGATTACATATCTTCTTCCTTATCAGATTTAATACCATTATATTTATTCTTTTATTGGAAAAGTATAACCGAGTTCTAATAACTTCCTCCTTGTGTTTTTTCTAGATGTTGTTGTTTGTTCTCCACTCCATGTTATTTTCTTCATCATGTTTCTTGTAAATATTTTCATGGTCCACGGGAGCCCCAATCCCAGTCCATTAATGGACAAACGCCTTTAAATTTCAAGTATTGTAACATACATTATCATTTTTTGAGAAATTCCAGAGAACTAAGTCGGGATCAGTTTTGATTGTATTTTATAACTTTGAGTTTTGGGTATAAGATATTTGAAGTCGATCTAGACAAATATTCTTTTGAGATTAATAAGTAGTAGTCTTTCAAATTTCTCTTATTCCATTGGACCATTTATTTTATTTGAATGTGATCGTAATTTTCATTAAACTGTGATGGATGTGAGGATTTTATTATTTTCTATATTGCGTGGTGTTTGAGATTCATGTTCCACTTCTAAGGAATTCTCCATATATATATATTTTATTTTTCAATATTTTGAATTTTAATGAGCCATAAAGAGATGGATTTAGTCATTTGACAGTATTCCATATTATATTTTGATATAAATACTCAAAGAAAATCATAATCCAAAGAGGAATACCACCTCTCTAAAAATGTAGGGGTATTCATATCCTCGTGAGGTTTATGTTTCGGTCTTGACAAATTCAATCGTCAATAGGACTCAAGCATGTGCCTTGGGCATGGTATGCTAAAATGGACTCTTATCTTATCTCTAGAGGTTTTTGTAGATGTATATCAGATCCTAATGTGTATATGATGAGGAACATAGATTCCCTTCTACTCATAGTTCTATATGCAGATGATTTACTCATCATATGGAGCTCAACCTCCTCCATTGATGTAGTGAAGATTGCTTTTCATAACATGTTTTCTATGATATATATGAGACTGTTACATTACTTTCTTGGTCTTGAAATCAGCCAGAATGATTTAGGAATCAACATGTCTCAGTCCATGTATTCCAAATAGCTACTTGACAGGTTTTAGATGACAGATTGCAATCTATCTCCAACACCCTTTCAGTTAGGGGTTATACTAGAGGATGTCGATGCATCACCTTCAGTTGATTGTACTAGATATCAAAAAATGGTGGGGAGTCTTCTCTACCTTACAAACTCTTGACTAGACATGTATTATGTAGTTGGATCATTTTCTAGGTACATGCAAGAGCCAAATGAGCTTCACTGGAAGGAAACAAAGAGGATTCTGAGATATGTCAAGGGGAATACTAGCTTTGATATACACTATGCATTATGACCTTCCTTATATCTTGTTGGTTACACAGACTCAGATTGGGCAGGAGATAACACTGATCACAAGTCCACTTCATGATGCATCTTCTACCTTGTATTATGACCTATTTGTTTGTCAAGTAAGAAACAATCAAAAATTGATTTATCATCAGCATAGGCAAAGTACAAGGGTGTAATGAATGTTACTACTCAATCTATTTGGTTGCACCACTTTATTATAGAGTTGGGAGTTCATTTTCATCATCTGACAATTATATGGTGTGATAATTATAGTACTCTCAAGATGTGTAGAGACCCAATTTAGAGGCAGTGAACCAAGCACGTCGAGGTTCATATGCACTTTATTTGAGGATAGATTTAGGATGGAGTCATTGATATGCATTTATGTTCATCTTCATAGTAGGTGGCATGCATCTTCACCAAGTCTTTCAATGAATATAAGTTTGTCTCATTGAGGGAAATTCTAGGAGTGAGGGATACATAAACTTAACAAGTAAACATGTTAGCATTCCTTTTTTTTGTTAGTAGTATATCTTGAGGGGGG
>JASDQU010589241.1:16514-41374 GCA_032191745.1 Picea mariana | reverse complement strand
TATAAGTTGAGGGGCTAAGTGGTGTAGTATTCAGAGCTTACACATTATCATCTTAAGCAGGAAAAATGATTTTCCAAACATCCAAAGTCTTACAATGCAAATTTTAGGTCAAGCGCGCGGCCTCCTATGTGGACAGAGGCGCATTTGGCGCCTGCACGCAAAAAGAACAGAGGAGAAAAGCACATACGCGCCCGACACGCGCCTGTGGGTTGGAACACCCGTGCGCCTGCGTCGAAAAATCCGGGAAGAAAAATCCGGATCGATTTCTCTCCAATTTCTGATGAATTGACTGTTAATCAGGTCGGCAGAGGCCGGTTTGTGAACCTGCAAGTCAGTGAAATCAAAAGGAAATAAAATAAAGCCCAAATGAGGGAGGAATTTATACCAAACTCCCCAGTATGGTCGCCAATCTGTTTGCACTCTATTCGTCATTTGATGAGAAAAATGAGAGTACTTACATGCCCAGTTGGGCTCTGCTAGGCATGACAGCTGTATGGTAAAAGGTTAGAAAGAAAACAACAAATCTATTAACAAGATTTAAACAAAAAACTAAATGAAACTATGAGCATATAAAAGAAATGAAAACAAATGTAAATGGACCAATATCACCAATACATAAGCTGGTCTGATTGATGAAATCCAAAGATACACAATGGAGAAAGAGGACTTGGGTCCCTTCCCTCTCCAATGGAAGGCTCTTGAGGACCTCAACTGATTGCTCTCCTTACAATGAAAGATGAAAGTGTGAGTGAAATAACTCCAAGCTTATCCACTCTAGTGAGAGATGGAAAGCCTATAAAATGGTGTTGATTATGTTTATTGCCAAAGAATGAGTCTCTAGCAATCTCAACAGCATAAAAATACAAAGAATTCCTTGAGAAAATGGTGGTCATTCATGGCTTTTTATAGCCAAGCATTGAGTCATTATGTGACCTCTTTTGAATGTGAAAAGGGGCTCTTTAGGGCACCATTAGGTCTTTGACCATCCCCCCCACGCGGATTGAGCTCGGATTTGGTGTCAAATTGACTTGAGAGCTGATCCATTAGTGGTTGGGAGGCCGACCAATTTCATAAATGCACCGTTTAGCAGGCGCGCGGGTTTTTCGCCCAACAACCGCGCCTCGGGCGCGCAGGCGCGCCTTGTATGATGTTGTTACGCGCGCGCGCGCGCGACCATGTTCTGTAAAGTGCCTTTGAATTTTTTATCATTTGTATAGTTTTTTGACCCTTTTGTAATGCTGAGGAATTAATCCTGTGCCATGAATGACTCCAGTCCTGTGTTGACGATGTGGAGTTCTTGTCGCCCTATGCGGATGAAATTTCAGTGATAACAACACCTTAAATTGAACATTATCCAAGGAATTGGAACAATTCTGCCTATTCTATTCATTCATAAAATAAATTACATAGTATTACAGTTCTTCACTACATATTTCTTCTTTTCCTATCTGCCACTATAAAAAAACTCCTCCTATCTCTTGTTCTCTCTGCTACTCTCTCCTACTCTCTTCTACAATACAACAAAACAATAATCTATCTAAGGAGCGGCTCCTCAAGATTTTATTTATCCTATCTGCAACCTATCCTATCAGTTTCTAGCAGTTACCTACCTTATCCTATTACAATAACTATCAGTTATTACCAGATAAGAACTGACACTCTCTATCTGCAACTCCTTACAATCGTGCAAGACTTTAAAAACAAGAAATATTTTAAAAACATTGTTCCCAGAATATCTCAACAAATCATTTTGTTTCTAAGTTAAATGTTGATTTGAAATTCTGTCATGCTGAGATATCATATCCCTGCCTCCACACTTGCTTCTTTGACTTTGAAGGCGATGCTCTTTCATCATACTCCTCTGGATAAAATATTCATGGGATCATGTCCATGAGATCCTGCACTATTTTTCCATGCTTCAAAATATTAGGTTTAGTGACACAACTTGAATCTTCCACTGGATGATATTTCCACTTCACTAAGTATTCAGGATATGTCTTCCTCCTAATCTTTTTTTCCAACTCTCTATTCTATTATTCTCTCCATCTTAGGTTTTTTCTACTGTGGGCATTTGTTCTTCCCACTGAAATTTTATCCGATCATATGATTCTCCTGCATCATCTCTTCTATAAGGATACAAGTCTACAACATTGAATATCGGTGATATCCCAACATTGTCTGGCAATCCAATTTTGTAAGCATTGGCTACAAATTTTCTGAGAATCTGGCATGGTCCTATCTTCTTAATATTAAACTTGTTATATGTTCCCCTTGGAAACCTTTCTTTCCTCAAATGAGCTAAAACTTCATCTCCTACTTCAAATTGAACTTCTCTCCTCTTCTGATCAAATCTACTCTTATATTTTAGGCTGTTGTCATGTAGCTGTTCTCTATCTCTGTCATGGAGTTTCTTCATTTATGCTGCAAAATCTTCAGTGCCAACACTTCTTAATTAATCTTGATTCATATATCTCAACTCTGTAATCCATCTTGGATGTATACCATACACAATTTCAAATGGAGTTTTTGCAGTGGTCCTGTTCATTGAATTATTAAATGCAAATTCTGCTTGTGCCAGAATCTGATTCCATTGACAGCCTTGTTCAATGACTAAAATTATTAACAAGTTTCCCAAACTCATGTTTACTACTTCATTCTGTCCATCTGTCTAAGGGTTATATGATGAACTAAAGGACAATTTTGTCCCCAACCTCTTCCATAGAGTTCTCCAAAAGTGTCCTACAAATTTTGTTTCTCTGTCTAAGACTATGCTCCTAGGAAATCCATGTAGTCTCACCACTTCTTTGAAAAACAAGTTGGCTATGTGTGTAGCATCGTTTGTTTTTTGGCATGGTATGAAATGTTCCATTTTTGAAAATATTTCCACCACAACAAATATGGAATCACTCCCTTTCTGGGTTCTAGTCAATCCCAACACAAAATCCATATTGATTTCATCCCATGGCCTTTCTGGAATTGGTAGTGGCTTATAAAAACTAGTGTTTTGTTGTCTTCCTTTTTCATACTGGAAAATTCTTCGTTTGTTCACAAACATTTTCACTTCTTCCCTCATGCTCGACCAATAGTATAAATTTCTCATTTGTGCAAATGTTTTATCATGACCAAAATGTCCAACTAAACCTCCATTGTGTTTCTCTTTCAGTAGGTTATCTCTCATTGAGCATCTTGGTATGCATAGTTGGCTCCCTTTGAAAAATAATCCATCTTGGATCAAATATTCTATCCAGGGGCTTTTGTCTCCCAACAAAGGATTCTTACATGCCTCATAAGCTTCCTTAAAATCTGGATCTTCTCGATACAT
Organism: Picea mariana; assembly: GCA_032191745.1. Lineage (NCBI taxonomy): Eukaryota > Viridiplantae > Streptophyta > Pinopsida > Pinales > Pinaceae > Picea > Picea mariana. The sequence goes on along the minus strand of JASDQU010589241.1, from coordinate 38,052 downwards.
TTCCTTGAGGTGTTCAAACCCTAAGGTCTCCTCTTGGAATTCCTATACAATCAAACTCCTCCTACTCAAAGCATTTGCAACTTTTTTATCAATTCTAGAAATATGTTTAATAACAAAAGTAAAATTTTGCATAAATTCTACCCATTTAATATGTCTTTGATTCAACTTTTCTTTCCTAGTAATAAACTGCAAAGCTTGATTATCATTGTACAACACAAATTCTTTAGGAATTAGATAGTGTCTCCACTTCTTTAAAGCTTGAATCACTACATAAAATTATTTGTCATATGTGGAATAACTCTTCTTGGTGTCATTAAAATTCTCACTGAAATAAGCAACTGGCCTATTATCCTGACTCAAGACTCCTCCAATAGCTACTCCACTTGCATCACATCTCACTTGAAATGTTTTTCCAAAATCTGGTAAGACCAGAATTGGTTGTTCTGTGATTTTCTCCTTCAACACTTTGAAACTTTTTTCAACTTCCTATGTCAATTTAAAAGACTTGTGTTTCTTCTTCACAGTTTCTAGCATGGGTGTACATATACCACTAAAATTTCTAACAAACTTTCTATAAAAAATTTCTAACCCATGAAAACTTCTTACCTCAAATATGCTTCTTGGAGATGGCCATTCTTTGATTGCTCTCACATTTTCTGGGTCCATCTTCAATTCATTTGAAGAGATCACAAAACCCAAGTATATGAGTTATGTCTTCATAAAAGATCTTTTCTTCATATTTATCAACGATTTCTCTTTCTGAAACCTTCTCATCACTAATCTCAGATGTTTTAAGTGTTCTCCCTCCATCTTACTGAAGATTAGTATGTCATCCATATACACTATGACAAATTTTCCTATGAAGTATTTCAATACTTCATTCATTAATATCATAAATGTGCTTGGGGAATTTGTCAACCCAAATGGCATGACCAGCCATTCAAACAAACCTTCATTTGTCTTGAATTTTTTTTTCCACTCATCTCCCTCTCTCATCCTTATTTGATGATATCCACTCTTCAAGTCTATCTTGGAAAAATAGCTTTCTCCACTCAGACAGTCCATCAAATCATCCATCCCGAGTAAAGGGAATCTATACCTAATGGTGATCTTGTTGATGGCTCTGGAATCTGTACACATTCTCCATCGTCCGTCCTTATTTGGACTCAACACAGTTGGTACTACACATGGGATTAATCTTTCCCTGACTAAACCTTTATCCAATAACTCTTGGACTTGATTTTTGACTTCCTCATTCTCTCTAGGTGTCAACCTATAAGCTTCTTTGTTTGGTAAACTATCTCTTGGAATAAGGTCAATATAATGGCTTATACTCCTAATGGGTGGAAATGAGTGAGGTAACTCATCCACTACTATGTCAGCAAAGTTTTCTAACATTTCCTAGATTTCTTCAGTTAAATATTCCACAGAAGTATTTGTAAGGATAAATCTTGCCTTCCTCACTATAGAAAGCTGCATCTCCTGCTCCTTCTTGACTTCATTCAAGAGTTCCTTCCCACTCATGAGAAGTATAATTGAACTAGATTCCCTCTTTTTCTCTTTGTCTTCTATTGGCAACAACATATGTGTCCTACCATTCTTTTATAAGGTATAAGTATTTTTCCTCCCATCATGAATAACGTTTTTGTCAAACTGCCATGGTCTCCCCAATAAAATATGATAGAAATCCATAGAAATTACATCACATAATATTTCATCCCTATAACCTCCTATTTTAAATTCAACTTGGCATTGTTGACTTACCATTACTTGATGTCCTTTATTCAACCATGATACCTTGTATGGGTTTGGATTTGCAGTTGTCTTCAGCTCTAGTTTCTCCACCATTTTTGTGGATACTAGATTGGCAGTGCTCCCACTATCTATGATCACCTTGCAAACTTTGTCTTTTTTCTTGCAAGTAGTTTTGAACAGACTTGTCCACTAAACTGGTTCCTCTACCTCCTTCTCCGGTTTAAGATGAACTTTCCTCATCATGAGGTTCTTTCCTCCTTCTGCTGCTTCTGCTTCCACACGCTTCTGTGCTTCAGAAATGTGTGCTTCTCCTCCTCTAGTGTCTTTCTTCTTCTCTGGGCATTCCCAATACATGTGCCCTATATTTACATAGGAATAACATATAATTTCACCTCCTCTAGCTCTTCCTCTTCCTCTAGGAAAATAACTTCTTCCTCCATGTTTTCCTTCCTTATAAATTCCACCTTTCTCAGGGTGACTATGCTGCTTTCCAGCTTCATGCTTTGGTTTCTGGAACTTCTCTCTATTGGTTCCCTTACCTCTGCTTGAATTTCCTCCTCTATTTCATTGTCTTTGTTTTTTGGCCAATTTATCTTCAACTTTCAAGGCTGCTTGATAAGCATCCTCGACTTTACTAACAAACATCATGCTGATTTACTCTTGTATTTCATATCTCAGTCCATTGATATACCTGGTTGTTTTTTCATCATCATTCTCTTTCTATCCAGCCCTGATATTTAGTCTGTAAAATTCGTTAGTGTATTCCTTCACTGATAAGCTTTTATGTCTCAGGTTCTGCAATCTTCTAAACATAGTTATTTGATAGTCCTTTGGGATAAAATTTTCTTTTAGCTTGGCTACCATCCTATCCCAACTTTTAATTTTCTTCTTTCCCTTGCATCTGTGATCGGCTTGCAGTTCGTCCCACCATAGTGCTACATGACCCCTCAGTCTTGTCACTGCATGCTTCACCATATTATCTTATTCTATATCTTCATAATCGAAGTACTTGTCCATAGCACGTACCCAATCCAACAATTCTTCAACTTCTAAATTGCCTTCATACATTGGTACCTCTATTTTTTCTCTGGATCCTATTCTTGAAACATCTTTCAATAAGCGGTCTTGTGCAACATCCTCTGCTACATCTTCTTCAACCTCTATCTCTTCACTTTCAGATTCACTGATATATCTAGTGTCTGGTTCTCTCCTATGGGTTGTTTCCATGGCGTCTAGTCTCATTATGAGTCACCACATTTATTCTTCCATTTCTTGATTCACTCTGCATCTTTTGGGTGGCATGATTCCACTGCTTCACCACTAATGTCTACAAACAAAATAAACACTTGATACCACTAATGATATCAATTTATCTACTTTCTCCTTTGTCTATTGTCTACAAAAAAATTCAATCTTGGAGTCTGATACCACCTGATGCAAACCCCCTAGTCTCCCTCGGGGCTGCATGACCTCCTGATCAAGGATTTTCGATTCTCCAAGACAAATCAGCTCACTGAAACCTTAATGGTATCACTTGTTATTAACCATAGTCCCTTTTAGTCTTTTGGTGCAGGTTCTATGACATCCACAACCTCTTCCTTCACGCTCCCGAACTATCTAGTTTCAAGCGCTAGCTCCTCTTCCATTAGCCCTTTCTTACACATGACCTCGGGTGATGACCTCACATAAGCACATGATTGCAAGACGCCCTAGAGTGGTTTGAGACCACACCTCTTTTCTCCCCAAAATTCACTATCATCTACCACATATCCCTTTGGCAATACCATGGTTTCGATTGTATCCCGCCCTAAGATTTTTAAAACCCGATCACTTTCTGTCCCCACTATTAAGCACGACCGTCGATCTTGTGATCTCAAGCGTTGCCTCTTTATCGATGACTGAGATCTATCCTCTTTTCTACCTTGGTCAGATATCAGTCAACGACCCTTTTCCTCCTTTCACACGCACTCCCATATCTCCACGATCTATTGACATGTGCCCTCCTTTCAAATCGACGACTATGATTGATTTCGGCCCTTTGGGCTTCGGAAGTTTCAAAATCTCTGCTCTTGCTTCCTTCCGAAGTAATTTCACCTGAAGTCGATGATATGTCGACACATGTCCCTCATAGATCGATGGCTGTGATTTACTTCAGCTCTTTAGGCTGCGGGAGTTCCAACTCCTACATGCTCGCTTCCCCCAGAGTATTTTCTCCCAAATTCCATGGATCTTTGCCACATGTCCTTCTGAATTTGAAGGCTATGATTAACTTCAGCTATTCGAGCTTCGGGAGGTTCGACTCCTGCACACTCACTTTCTCCCATAGTGTTTTCACCCAAATTTTACGATTTTCCAGTTGTGAATCACTTCGGCTCTTCGGGATTCGGGAGTTTCAACTCCTGCACACTCACCTTCTAAGCATTTTCACCTGAAGTCTCTGACCTATTGACATGTACCTCCTGGTGACCAATGGTAAGGATTTACTTCAGCCCTTCAACTATTTGGGGATTTCACCTTCACCTTGATCAAAAAACTTCTGAAGTGCTCTTGCTCCATAGTTATGGATATTACACCACCTATCCCTCTTTACGATGAACAATCCCTAACCTTTTCAGGACTTCAACGATTCTTCTCTCCCGCCTGCACACAGAGACTTAAATCCTATGCACTTTACCCATATTCAATGATCTGGAATGATCCCGCTCCCTCCTGGATGGATCTTGATCGGTAACTCGTGAAATCTTCAAAGCTTCACTCCCTTTGAAGATTTCTCCTCTCCATCCCTTCTGATCTTGATTCCCTTGAGGATTTTTTTCTCCCACACACTCCTTGCGTTCTTGGGATCTTAACAAACTCATATCGACGGATCTCTTCAAAATAAATTCTTCCTGCACTCCTTGCGCTTCTCTGTTCTGGTTCTTTGACACTTAGTCACTTCTGGACTCTATGTACTCCTTGCACTTGGGATAAGTTCTCGTCATTCCTTCTGTGATATTTTGAGTCAATTCAAGACTATGTAAACGCACTCCTTGTGTATGATATGCACTCCTTTCATGCGAGTTCTCAGAAGAAAAATGATCGGAACTTATTCAGTTGGTCACAGATTCATATGATCAACCATAAACACTCATACATAAGTAAAATGAACTAAAACACACACAAAATACACCATTCAGTCAATCACACCTTAAATTGAACATTGTCCAAGGAATTAGAACAATTATGTCTATTCTATTCATTCATAAAATAAATTACATATTATTACAGTTCTTCACTGCATCTTTCTTCTTTTCCTATATGCTACTCTAAGAAAACTCCTCCTATCTCTTGTTCTCTCTATTACTCTCTCATACTCTCTTCTACAATACAACACAACAATAATCTATCTAAGGAGTGGCTCCTCGAGCTTTTCTCCATCCTATATACAACCTATCCTATTAGTTTCTAACAGTTACCTACCTTTTCCTATTACAATAACTATCAGTTATTACCAGATAAGAACTGACACTCTCTATCTGCAACTCCTTACAGTCGTGCAAAACTTTACAAACAAGATGTATTTTAAAAATGTTGTTCCCAAAATATCTCAACAATTCGTTCTGTTTCTGAGTTAAATGTTGATTTGAAATTCTCATGCTGAGATGTCATATCCATACCTCCACGCTTGGTTCTTTGACTTTGAAGGCGATTCTCCTACATCAAGCAGATGAAAGTGTGGTCTGGGGATTCTCTCAGATAGAGGGATTTTATTTTAGAGTTTGAGATGAAGGATCTTGACTTGATATATTGGGATTGGAAGAGTGGTTGGAACCAGATGAGATATCCAGTAATGATACTGAAGAGGTTTATCTTGATGGACTTGAAGTCCATGACCACACCTATGATGACGCATCTGAGGAAGTTGTGTGATGGGATAAGAATTTTCTTTGCAGAGAGCACCTTGTGCCAGTATATGGTTGATCCATGACTGTATTATTGGGTTATAACACAACATGTAGGTACCTATGTTGTGGTACAAATAGATATGATTGATCTTCGATGATGAAGTATGGTTTTCGGGATATACATTTTTTGGATTGGAAGTGAAAAATAAAGATCTAACACCTGGGGTACTACTTCATCTTGGGATCGAGCAAGATTTCTAGACACGCAGAGAAGTAGATATCTGGATCACTGAGTCATATATCATATCCAGTGATGCAAGATATGAAGCAGGGTGTATTTTCGAAGGATCGTGTAGGAATTCATCAGAGACATGGTGCAGGAAGGAGCAGTGAGGCTCCATCACTTAGCTGACATTTGCAATAATCCTCTATCTGGGAAAAGCTTTGAAGGAATGAAAATGTTTCCCTGGCAGATTATTAATTATTTCATCATCATGAAGATATTCCAAGATTGATCAGAAGGAATTGATCATGTGGGAATAGGCCCAGATGTAATCTTCGACGAACTAAAGATTCGAGTTGTTGATAAATGTCCTATGTTTGAATTGAATTGGGACTTGAAACTCTCACGATTAGGTGAGTAGCCCTGATAAGCATTGGGCCAACTCTATCTCCACAGGAACTTGGCTACAAACCAAGGGACATAGGGAACATATACATCTGGAGTAGATGTGCCCCGATGTAGTCTTCGATGAATTGAAGACTCGAGGTGAAATTTCACGTGTCCGATAGCATCAAGATGAATGAATTCATGGAGTGATTCTATGAGAGGATAACCTTGAGGTGTTTGTGTCTTTGATGTGGTCATAATTCTTGTCATGGGACAAGAATGACCCAAGGTTCTAGACACACATGTCTGATAACATCGAGCTAAATGCATTCACAAAGTAATCCTATGAGAGGATCAACTATGAGGTGAATGTGGCTCCGATGAGGCCACGATTATTGTATTGGGACAAGAAGGACCTGAGGTGCTAGACACATGGTGGTGGAGATGGATCATAAATATATCTAAATGAGGCTCATGGATATTGTGATGATATTTTTTATACCAGATTGCTACCAGATGATGTTGATAGTAATGATGATACTCATGACATGGGTGAGCACGTCATCCGAGTGGATCCCATGATGATGATGGTGACACACACTACGAGGTGTAGCTCTAGTTTTCTCTAGCAGGCTATGGCCCCTAGATGAGATTGACAAGTCCACATGGGTGTAGCCATGTGTGACGTGATGATGCTACCTATATAATGGTCTACAAGACTATGTAAGTCTTGCCCATACCAGGTGAAGATGGATGGATGTGTTTGAGACCATTAATAACTCCCTAGATAAGAGGGAGTGTTGATATTATGGTAGTTTAGGTATCAACCTCCATATGTAACCTTTGACTAGAATAGAATATTCTAGAAGCAAGAGAAACCCTAAACAGATGAACCCTGGAAGACAAGTCATCTCAACAAAATAAGTAATATTGAAGTATTGTATGTAGAAAAGGACACGTTGGCCCTGCTTGAAGAGATACTTGTTCACCTGGACATATTAGTATAAATAGAGGACTTGTTAGCTCATTTTTTCACTCACTCACTCACTCTCAATCACCCAGAAACAATGTGCAAGTTTGGAGGAGGAGCAACATCAACTGCAGTTGTACCGTTTTCTCTTTTTCAGTATTTCATGTACTTTCTCTTGTGCGCTACCCTTGGAGAAGGTGCACTCTCTTGGTTATTTGTTGGTTCTGGTGTGGCTTCTTGGAATCATTCTTTTTGTCAAAGGTTAAGGTGCTCAAGGGTGGCTTTATTCCTATGGTTGGGTGACAATGGTGTAGCATTGCCTATGGTTGAATGAGCACATCAAACATTATTATAACATAGGCCTCATTAATTTTATTGGGTTTATATATCATGACTCTCCTCCTTCTATGATTGTGTAGTTGACCGAAGTACTTAATGACTACATCCAAGTTTTTGGGATTACCAAACAAATGGATTTCTTCCTAAACTTTGTAGTGTACTCTTATAAACTTTTTTCTTGTATATATGTTTAGTAGTGCCAGTAAGTCCTCTATTCCTCTTTATATATATTATTTATAGGATAAAATTTGAACTTGGGTAGTTCTTTAAGTACCTAGTTCATCACTCTCTAGTATAAGTGTCTCAATGTAGCTTTCCCACCAAGTTCATGAAATATGCTCCAACTTTAATCTACAAAGTTGTCTTAGTATTTTATCTTATATTATGTGAATTGTAATGGGATTTAAAATACCTTAGTAAAAATAACATCTCATTCATTATGATTGATATCCGCCTTGGAGTCCATTTTAAATAAAGGTAGAAAATGTGTGTTACTAGAACCCCATTTTTATGGCTTTGACTATTCTTTCTCTTATTTTTCTTCATTTTGATGAGAAACGAGATGCTCCTTGAAAGTCCCAAACTTCATCTCAAAATATTCCATAAATATTTTCATACTCCTAGATATGTCAAAGACTTGTAATTAGACTAACCTTAGTATCCTTACTTTGAGTCATCATGCAACTTTTTCACATGCTCATCCACCATGTATGAGCCTCAAGACTTCTTCTTTACCCTTATCATGTTAATATCTAGATCCAAAAGATGTAACTCTCCCATGGATTTAGAATTCCTATTCTATATAAGAATATATGTAACTAATACCACTAAGGAATCCTTGAGAAAACCACTTTGTTATACAAAAAAACTACCTAAAGACTAAGCAATAAAACCCTCAATGAGTGGGTGAGACTAAATGAAAAATAGAGGGATAGACAACATATTTCTTTATCCTAATACTAATATGCATGTTCAAAGGAAAATGAGAGAAGGAAGAAGGAAAATACTTGATTCAAGATGGTTGTCCAAAGTATGCAATGACTTTCACTTGATATCTATCTAGCTTTGTTGCTTCACCAAAGAACATGCATAATAATGAAAAAAAAAACTCATTAAAGATGCAATAAGATCCATAAACAAAGACATTTTGGGGGGTGGAAGAATATATATCTATATTTATTAAATGAGACTTACAACATGAATCATTACCTTGAGATTCACCACTATCTCATGGATCCAATACTCAAAGTCCTTCTTCATCATCACAAATCCACCTCCATCGAACAAACATGATTTGAAACTATATCACATCAACTTAGCCAAGTGAATGGATAATATCTCTCACCTAAGATATGACCATAGTAATGTTGATGCTCAACACTCAACAATGGTATCAAACTCATGACCAAGGATTCTCACTACAATACGATAGCACAAGGATGATTTCATATAGACTCCCATCCCTTAACTTTGACTCTCTTACTTATATGTTGTTGAGGAGAGAATAAAGGGTTGCATTGAATGCATGTCAAGCACTTGTGATCCATGCACAACATCGCATGAGATTTTGTTTTTTGCCAACTCAGGGATTTTTATTTTTCCCTGGGAATTTATATTTTCTAAATCTTTAAGGAGTGACAATGGGATTTATATGTTAAAATCGTGACCACATAAAAAAATATAACATAAGATAGGACACAAGAACTTGGTGGAAAAGGATTTAAGATTCTATTACAATATTCATTCCAATGATACAATTATATAGTACATAGATGAAACCACCTCATAAAATAGGTTTTCTCTCACATCGACACCTCATCAAGAGATAAGACAAGGAGGAGGGTGTTACAAGGGAAAAACTCTCTATGGCCAAGGGTAAACCACAATAGACAGGTATGACTGCAGAAATCAACTCAATTCCAACATATGATATATAGACTAATGTGCAATATAAGAAAGAGGCCTACCTCGATCCAATGTTTGATTATGTTCCACCGTTGAGCACTTTGATCCAAAGCTTTATACCTGCAAGAAGTTCTCAACAAACAAGTAGAGAAGGTACATAGTGATGATATAAAAGGGGTTAGCACATCAAATAGCATAATCCATTAATAAACATTACAAACACGCCCATGGATAATAATCATATATTTGCAAGATACCAATAGGACGGGAAATGAGTATTTCTATTAATAATTGATCAGCAGAAGTGACGATATTACAGACTTCCATGTCGTCACGGTTCGAAACCAAGAAACCAAGTTCCTTACAATTGGGTCTCCACCACTTCAATCCTCCACCAAAGGCAAGCTCATAGGAAAGAGGCAATGAGGTCCTCTCAACAATAGGGAAAGAGATTGGGGGCTAAACACTGTGTTCAGACTTGAGGGACAAAGGGATGCAGGCTCAATATGAAGTAATTTCTCTAGAGTAACTTTGCTCTCAAATTTGAATGCTTTCTCCTCTTTTTCATAGCTCAAAATTGTTCTCTTATAGCCTTCATAATGCAATTGAAGGGCTGAGTTGGAATGTTTCTAGTATATGGAAGGCCAAGGATCAGAGATCTCCTATCATGACATGGAAACCCGACCTCATTTTGTATTTTCTGGCACAAATCCCGATATACATGAGTTGTAGTGGAGCAACAAGTGTATACACATATTGTATAACTGATAGTGAGCATATATGTGGAAAAACGTATATTTTAAGCTCTGGATTCATCAAAAGGGGATGATAAGTTTGCATAGGGAAATGGAAAAAGGCCCTTTGTGAAAGATAGAAATGGTGAGGCAAATATTTCTATAACAGATGTCCCCTAATGTGTGAGATCAAAGGAGGATCTGCGATGGCCAAAATAGATTATAAATAACCCGAAGTGGAGTGGTAGAGAACCAGCTGGACGAACTCAATTGCTCATTACATTATGTACTAACTTTGCATACATGGCTGCCAAGAATACAATGCAGATCCATGTGGAAAATATACCACAAGTTTTCATGGCCATGAATAGGCAAATAGAAATGTGGTTACATGACAAAAGATGTCATAGTCACAAACAAGGCCCAGTGAAACCAGTCTCAAAATCAATATGAAGATATCTGTATACCACAGAGTACAATCTGATCTCCCATGATCACTGAAGTCAAATAGGTACTGGTCCAATGAAAGGGAAGAAACAACTCAGGAAAGTTATGGCCACATAATGGTGTCTTCAAGTCTTCTACACTATCTGCCAATGGTGCAAGTCTACATCATGTGAATAAATCAGTTGAGGTCGAACACGATGAGACATCATTTGATTACCAGGCATTGAGGTATACCGTTAACAAATGCAAGACGACCTACCAATAATGAAAGTAGGTATCAAGGCACTGAGTACATCTCTACAAATGTGAATAAAGGAGTTAGTGTCGAACACTTAAGAGATCCATTGATTAGGAGACATTGATGTATTCCCATCTGTCAATGGCGAGAGAGCCTGCCACTAATGAATTCAAGCCTCAAGGTACTCATAAGACTCTAGGTCCCATATCCAGAATAAATGAGCTGAAGTCGATGGAAAGAGACCTGTTGAAAGGAGAGCATTGATGCATCTCTCATCAGTCAGCACGAGGAACAAAGTAGGAGCTTCATGATTTGGTGGAGATTGGACAAAGAACATGTTCATGAACCAACAACCCTGTGCGTCTTTCATGTGTGCCAAATGCAAGAGGTACATGAAAAGGACCCTCTGAATAACATCCAATGATGAAAAACTAACGGCAAAGGCGAGGAAACCACCAATAAGGCTAATGGCATCCAAGACATTGCATGAATCCCAAAGTGTGAATAGATGTCTTGTCGTCGAACACAAGGGAAACCACCAAGTCAACAACCAATGATGAAATTTCGATTGTTGGGTTCAATGTGACCTACCAATGATGAAAGTAGGGCCATGGTGCATGATAAGACCAAAGTATCATGTGATTCTGAGACAAAATGAGGGTATGGCCGATATGCAAAGTCAATATTTTAGAGGAGTGGCCGACACAGGTTGATAGAATTCCTTTGAACAAGAGCATGAGACATATGGTGGACTCCGACAGCATAGACTCAATGATGTCACAATTAGATGCAAGAGGCATCAATAACGTTCTCTATAGGGACTGGAAGAGTAACCAGTCGGTAGAGAAAACTCTGTAGTGAGATCAGCTTTCTAAGGCCATGCTAAACCCAAAATTCTGATGACACAAGGACTCAATAAATTTGTGCTCTGTTCAAAGGTGACACGACTACTGCCAATTACAATATAGTACTCCCTTCCCACCCGTATGTTTTTTGTTTTTTCATAACAAATGAATGCTATGATACAAGGGAGGGGACGAGCATCGAAAGTAAGAAAAAACTTGTTTCATCAGTGGAACGTACCTATGATCAATGCAGGGAAATGCATGCTGGAGATGGACACTTGGGGTGATGTTCCCTCCAGGGTATAAAGTGTGAAATTGCGAAGGATATAAACAAGGATCTGCTTGGTTGAGGATGAAAAAACTACTTAGGCAACAATTTATAATGCAAAGAGAGAACCAACTAAAGGCTTAATACTGCAAGCGAGGGCATGAGATACAATCACAAATTAATTCCAAAAAATGTCCTTTTTTATATCTTTTAGTCTACTTGGTGTGGAAAAGGGGTAAACTTGTGCCAAATAGACGTGTTTTCAAATCCAATTTACAAGTCTGAAAAAGACAAGTTCACTCGACAATCTTTTCTATTTTTGATAACGAGTCAGAAAAGAGCTTAACTAAGACTCATGACCTTTCAAATCCAATTTTAAAAAGTGTGAAAGGGACAAATCACTCGACAATATTTTCAGTTTTTTAGATGAGTCAAAAAATAGCTTAATTAAGATTCGTTAGGGAGATTCTAGGTGGCAAGTCACGGTGGAGGCCAAGGCTTTCGTGTTGGACTTCTGTCGAATGTTAGTATCTTATGAAGAACCGACACATGCTTGGGAAAACCCAAAGCTCTCAAAGTTGAGAAGGATGAAGTACTAAAGGAGGTTATCATCTTCGTGCTATATCAGATAATGTCTCTTCCTGGAAAAGACATAGGTGGAGGCATTAGATACCCCACAAGACCATCCTAATCAAAGGGGATCTCTTCGAGACTTGGAGGGAGAGAAATCAGGAAGAGTAAAAATCTCTCTTGTTCAGAAGGTTAAGTACTAGAAATGATAAGGACATGGCATAGAAGGTATCAAACCAGAACTAGAAGAGTGGGATCAACCAAAAATTGCATTGGCACGACCGCTTCCTTAGACTTTTCATTCTCCAAGAGAAGAGTGGGGTTGATAGAATATTGCATCGATACAACCACTTCCTCAACCATCAGTTGAATAGGATGCGAGACAACAAGATCAAGAGGTGAATCACCCCAAAAACCATGAGTGTTGTTGGTCGAAGATTTCATCGACACGATCATTGGTTGAAAAAGATGTGAGACAACAAGGTCAAGAGACGCATCACCCGAAAACATAGGAGAGGTGTTAGTCGAAGATTGCATCGACATGACCATAGGTTGAAAGGGATGTGAGACAACAAGGTCAAAGGATGCATCAACCCCTAGATGAAAAGGGGTGTCAGCCGAAGATTGCATCGGCATGATTGTTGTATCAACCAAAGAAGGAATAAAGTGTTGTGAAACCATAGATGCCTCAGAAGCTAAAGGGCCCTTAGGTGAGCCCCACACTTCTGGTATCCCAGCAGTAGCATGACACAGATGAGTAAGGTGACTTCCTTCACAAGTCCTGCAAAGGAATCTAGGCTTACGTCTGAGACGTCTAGGCTTCTCAATCATATGAATGCACCTAGCATAACTTGCAGTGGCTGGTGACATACTCCCAGCATGGCTTGCAGAGGCTAGTATAAAATATCCAACATGACTCTCAGAGGTTGGTGATGGATCCCCAACATTACTAGCAGAGGTTGGTGATGTATGTGTAGTGTGACTAGAAATGACTAGACATGTGCCCCCAACATGACTTGCAGCGGCTAGTTGCAGGTCTTCAACATGACTCGCAGAGGTTGTCGACCAATATCCAACATGATTAGCAGAGGTTGGTGATATAATGCCAGTATGACATGCAGTGACTAGACTTGTGCCCCTAACATGTCTTGCAGCAACTGGTTGCATGTATTCAACATGACTCACAGAGGTTGTCGACCAATCTTCAACATGACTAGCAGAGGTTGGTAATATACTTCCAGTATGACCTGCAATGACTAGACTTGTGGCGATACTGAATTGTGTTATTTGAGTCCAAGGTCCAAAGAAAGATTGGTTTTGAAAAATTGTAGGCCAGGAAGGATCTTGGTTTACACCCTGTCCTTCTCCAATAGGATAGTATCCTCCTCCATACTGATTCATAAAAGGTTGTAAGGGAATTGACACCGAGGAATCTTCTTGCGAAGAGAAAGTGACATGACAAAGGTTACTCATGTGAGGATATATGTTTCCCCTAGATGAAGGAACTTCGTGAAGGGGGTTTCCCATACTACAAGGATAACTTCCCCTAGATGAAACACCAGAGGACAGATGGAGGTCAGCCATGGGAAAAGTGTTCGTAGGAACCAACATGGCAGAATAAGGATAGGTGGATGGAGTGTAATAAGTAGAATGATTGCATAGTTAGGCACTCACTTCTCGCATAGTGGATTCATAGGAGGAAGATTACAACCTCCTATCATAAGAGGTGTTTGAAGGATATGACTCCCACCAAACAGAGAGCGATAAGAAGGTGACATCATGCCCCCACACCCAAAAATTGTATTCTCATAAGGAGGCGAGAAAGAGGATGACAAGTGCGAAGAAATATCAAACAGACCATGAGAAAAATGATTAGAGACCCAAGGCATTGACTGAGTACCATAATTCTCCATACCATTATAAAAAGTGGACGGATTTTCCCCCATGAACGTCATGGGGGGGTAGCAGTAAATGAAGGAGAAAAAGGAACTCTATTATCCATGATAACAAAGACTCATCACAAAATCCTATGGTAAACTAATAATCAAAGAGCATACCAAAAAGTCAAACGACCAATATGCATGAAAACGGGCTAAAGTGGCTAAGTGGCCTCCCTCGCTAAAGAAGGTATGTCTCGTCCAAGAGGGACTTGATATTCCCCGCTAAAGTTTGGAGGTAACATAATCAGTTAAGGGTCCTCATAGGCTTAACAACCAGTCGATCGTATCCCCATGGAGAGGTAATCCTCCATAAAGGTTGTGTGTTGTCCGACCCCTATCTGACTCAAGGTACAAGCAGAATAATCCCTGCAAGTAAGCTATGAGATACCTAAGTCAAGAAACTAATAAACCACTGTATAATCGATGCACATGCAAGTAGTCGTAAGTCTAGATCACCATATGGTAAGGGTAGCGAAGCCTGAAACCTTGAAATCACCACCTCTCATAGAGGTATGGGTACTAGAAAGATCCCCAAATACGAATAAATCCACAAAAATATCTCTGACGCTAGGTGAGTATCCAGGGGTTATCCCTTCAACTAACTTCACGTGACCTCGTGATTAACTCCGGTGTGAGCAGAGCCTCCTGATATTACCAATTATACAATGGAATTCTCAAATACCTATCTCAGACACATATGTTGATTTAATTACCTTGGATAAGTTTACTCACAAAATCCTATTCCAAGGCACTAAATCCTAGGCTAGTTTGTGCACCCTAAAAATAAAATCATGACTAATTAATTTTAGTTTAAAGCGTAAATTGTATTGGATGTGATTACTCAAAAAGGTATGGAAGTGAAACTCATGATGTGATGACTCTACAAGAAAATAAATATGGATATAATGCAAAGTCTATCTTTAACTTTTCAATGAATGATATGCTAGTAAAAACAATGTAGTCTTCAATTTCAACTCTACAATTCAGAAGTAAAATGCAATCTTTCACTAAATGTGCTAAGCTAATGATAATGATTCCCAGACGGAAATGCCAATGAATGAAAAATGCCTATTTTTTTTGTATTTTCAGTATACTAAAAAGAAAATGCATGGACTAATGAGCAACATGATATATAAATTCTACTGTGTATAAAAGAAATAAATCGAGCATAATACCAAGAAGCCAAGAAAACAACTCAGATAACAAGGACAAATAAAAAATGGAAAACAAAGAGAAAGACTCTATCCAAAAATTCAACTCCAAATAGGTTTCCTGTCATCCTAGATAATCTCAACAGGCACTATAGAGACCTAAGAAGGCTAAACAATCTTCAAATCCCACCCAACAGTCACTAAACCAAGAAAACAAGCAAGGGGAAGTGGTATACGTGACTGTTCAGGAGAACGAAGCATATATACACTTCTTGCAGTGTGACAACACATGTGTATACGTGACTGTCAAGGCAAAAGGGGTGTATATGCTTTAAAACAAGGCCAGACAAGGGAAAAAGGCTGAAAACTCAAAGTCAGAGTGAACAAAATCTGTCAAGTAGTGATACAACAAGAAATACAAAGGAAAAAGAAATGCAAGAAGAAAAAGTACTTCAACCCTTAGAAGGAAGATCTCTCCCCAGTGGAGTCGCCATTTCTGTTACAAGGGAAAAACTCTCTATGGACAAGGGTAAACCACAACAGACAGGTATGACTACAAAAATTAACTCAATTCCAACATATGCTATATAGACTAATGTGCAATATAAGAAAGAGGCCTACCTCAATCCAACGTTTGATGATGTTCCACCGTTGAGCACTTTGACCCAAATCTTTATACCTGCAAGAAGTTCTCAACAAAAAAGTAGAGCAGGTACATAGTGATGATATAAAAGGGGTTAGCACATCAAATAGCATAATCCATTAATAAACATTACAAACACGCCCATGGATAATAATCATATATTTGCAAGATACTAGTAGGACGGTAAAAGAGTATTTCTATTAATAATTGATCAACAAAAGTGACAATATTACAGAATTCCGTGTCGGCACAGTTCGAAACCAAGAAACCAAGTTCCTTCCAATTGGGTCTCCACCACTTCAATCCTCCACCAAAGGCAAGCTCATAGGAAAGAGGCAATGAGGTCCTCTTAACAATAGGGAAAGAGCTTGGGGGATGAACACTGTGTTCAGACTTGAGGGACAAAGGGATGCAGACTCAATATGAAGTAATTTCTCTAGAGTAACTTTTCTCTCAAAGTTGAATGCTTTCTCCTCTTTTCCATAGCTTGAAATTTTGCTCTTATAGCCTTCAAAATGCAACTGAAGGAACGAGTCAGAACGTTTCCAGTATATGGAAGGCCAAGGATCAGAGATCTCCTGTCGTGACATGGAAACCTGACCTCATTTTGTATTTTCTAGCACAAATCCTGATATACGCGAGCTGTAGTGGAGCAAAAAGCGTATACACATCTTGTATAATTATTAGGGAGCGTATATGTGGAAAAATGTATATTTTAAGCTCTGAATTCATCAAAAGGGGATGATAAGTCTGCATAGGGAAATGGAAAAAGGCCCTCTGTGCAAGATAGCAATGGTGAGGAAAATATTTCTATAACAGAGGGAAAATAGGATCTAATACACTCTTAGGATAAAAACTATACCCGATAATGTGAAATACAATAAGGTGGTGTAGAAATTCATGATTTTATAGGGAGTCATAGGCTAACAATTCCACCCTCAATCATAAGTATGAATAATTATACCATCTAGGAATCAAGAATTAGTGCATAAACTGGTATCATATCTAAGTAATCATTCTAAAACTCCTAGGCTAAGAATTGATGAACATCTTCCTAAAAGACAGCTAAATATGGAAGTTAAAAAATCATAGAATCTGGAAAATCTCATTATGTATACATGTGAGACAGAACACCTGTAATTTTTCACTGGCATGATATCTAATGAGAGAGAATCAAGAGAAGTGAATTAATTGCAAGTATAACACATCCATGAAAATTCTTGACAATTCAATCAAATTCAAAGAAACAATATAGATGGATCTAGTTTTCCTCTGCTAGGCCAAATGATCATCCAGGTGAACAAAACGCCCACAAGACTACTCTCAGAAAATTACGCACAAATAGTGTCAATCAACATCCCAATAATGTATATTGTGTATGATCCAACTACATAATATTGAACCGTAATTCTACCGAAATAACCATGGAGTAGTAAACCAGGTGTCCTACTGAAAATTTTCAAATCTCAAATCAATCATGTTGAGGAAAAATCAATCACATAAATGCATGTCACATAAAAATACAACAAACGGTAGAAACCTCAAAGTGCCCAAATTGGCAATTTATCATGAGTGCTGAAGTCTTTCCAATGCTCTTGTTTTTTTTGGTTGTTGTCTACTTGGTGTTTTATTTGTTTAAGTCTTCCGTCTACAAACTTTTGTTTCCATTTGTGAATTTTTTTGTTGTTGTTGAAACTTGAATTTTGGCAATCATCATATATATGTTATAATTTTAGAAGTTATAGCTATCTTCTTTAACATTCATTAATAATTGCATGTAATAGGATCACTGAATGATAAACAATCACAAAACAAAATATATATCCTGGGAAACCTTCATGGGGGAGAAAACCCAACAACCAATTCTTCAATATAGATTCCTTCAACCAGTACAATGTCACATTATAGCTCTCCACAAATAGACCAAGACCAAGATACCAAAGACCAAGAAACCAATACCTCCTACACTAGGCCTCCTTTTCTATGCTCCAAATACACAATATAAGGTGAGTTATGTGTGTATACAAATGAGAGGAACTCGACCTCTATTTATACACATAACTTGACTCTAAAAAAGACGCAACCCTAAGAGGGGTCGTTTTGACTTTTACAATAAGGATAACAATAAAACAATAATTTCTTTTGAGCCTATTTATACAATAAGATTACAATAACCTTCTCAAGGCTTAACCAATACAAATAAAAAAGAATATCTTCTATAGTTACATCAAAATATCAACGCTCCCTCTTAACTAGGAAGGTATTCTCTATTTCCACACAAGCTCATGACCATTGACTATTGAACATATGAATCTATAAATCATCAGAAATCCATATTACAACATGAATTCACAACAAATGCATCCAAGGCCTATGGGTAACTCTCAAATATCTTCAACATGTCACCATGGCATCCACTACCCCACAATGAATCTAGACCTCATTATGTGCACCCTTGTGACTTCACAACCAATGTATCCAAGGCATGTGGTTAGCTCTCAAATAGCTACAACATGTCCCCAAGACATCCACTACCCCGCAATGCATCTGTACCTCATCACTCCCTATGAAGAGGAACCACACCAAGCTTTTCCCTGAAGTGCTCAAACTTCACCTTGATAGTTTCTTGGTCAACACGTCTGCAACCTGCTCCTTGGTAGTCACGTACTCGAGCCTCACTTCTCTCCTCTAAACCATATCCCTAATATAGTGATATTTGATCTTGATGTGGTTCAACCTATCATGGAACACCGGATTCTATGACAACTTCATGCAACTCTTCTTGTCACACCAAATGCAGGTCGCCTCTAGTTTAAGACCAAATAACCCACACAACAACTTATGAAGCCACACTACTTCTATACATTATGCACATGCTTCCACATATTTAGCCTCAGTCATATTGAGTGCTACACTTGACTACCTCATGTTGCTCCATGAAACCATACTGGAGCCTAGACTGAAGCAATATGCCGAAGTACTCTTCCGATCAGGAATACTTTCATCCTAATCTGAATCTGAATATCCATATAACCCAAACTCATGGTCTATTGTTATAACAAGATTTCCCTCACCCCATGCAATCTTGCACAGAAGGCCCTTTTCCATTTCCCTATGCAGACTTGAAGTGACTTTTTGCAAATCCCATAGCTAAAAAACAATATTTTTCCACATATACAAGACCTGCCTATAATACATCATGCGTATACACATGATGCACCACTACAGCTTGCGTACATCGAGAAATGCACCCAAAATTGAAAAATGGTGTTGGGTTTCCATGTCACGTCATGAGATCAATGATCCTTGGCCTTCTATATACTGGAAACATTCTGACTCGACCCTTCAGTTCCACTTGAAGGCTATAAATGGGCCAAATACGAGCTATGGAAAAGGAGAAAAAATTCAACTTTGAGAGCAAAGTTACTCTGGAGAAATAATTCACTTCACATTGAGTCTACATCCCTTTATCCTTTAAGTCTGAACACATTGTTCAACCCCCAAGCTCTTCCCTTACTGATTGAGAACTTCATTGTCTCTCTTACATGAGCTTGCATTTGGTGGAGGATTGAAGTGGTGAGGCCTAGCTGGAAGGAACTTAGTTTCTCAGTTCCGAACCGTGTCGACACGGAAGTCTGTAACTCATTCACTTCTGTTGATTATATCTTAATAGAAATACTCTTTTCTCGTCCAATTGATATCTTGCAAATATTTGAACTATTATTCCATGAGCATATTTGTTATGAATGTTGATGGATTATGATATTGAATGTGCTAACACCATATATTATCACCATATGCTTGTGTTGCTTGGTTGTTGAGGACTAATTGCAAGTATATTTCTTTGGGTCAAGTGCTCAACGGTGGAATTCATCGAATGTCTGGACGAGGTAGACCTTTTATCTTGTCTTGCTAGCATATTTGTCTATATAGCATACTTGATATTAGAGTTGATTTCTGCAGTCATTTTTGTGTGTTGTGGTTTACCCCTAGCCATAGAGATATTTTCCTCGTAACATAATTGACAACCATACTGGGGATTGAATCTTCTTTTTTGGGGTTTGGAGTGTTTTTGTCCTTGGATTGCTCTCGTTCATATTGAGTTTCTTGTCGTATAATTGCTTGACAACCTATGTTCACTCTGGGTCTGAGTCTTTTAGCCTTATCATTAGCCTAGTTGTGTTTTGACACATATACGCAGGTTTTTGCTTGACAGTTGCATACATACGCGTGTTTTCCTTCTGCAAGTTGTGTACATATGCGCTTTTCCCTTGAATAGTCGCGTACATCAACCTTTGTTGCTTGATTACTGGGTTTGGTGGTTGTTGGGTAGGTTTTGATGATTGTTGAGTCTTCTTGGGTCTCTTTAGTGACTGTTAAGTGTCTGTGGAATGACAGGAAACCTGTCTTTGGATGATTTTTTGGGCATTGCCTTTCTCATCATATTTTCATTTTGATTGTCCTTGCACCTTGGGTTGGGTATTTTTCTCCTTGATATCCTACTTGGGTTGTCTCTGTCTATACACAATAGAGTATTTATATTAAGGTTTTGTTCATTCCTTGCATTTTCATTTTTCTTATATTGAAAATACAAAAATATTAGGCATTTTACATTGATTGGCATTTTGATCTCTTGATTCTTTGTCATTTATCTTAGTGCATGTAAATATAGATTGCATTTTTATTGAATTGAAAATTGCATTTTTAGGAAGCATATCATTTATGGGAAATCGAAGTTAGGACTTTGCATTGTATTCATATTCATTTATTTTACTTGCTGAGTCATAACATCACTAGTTTCATGACCACACCTTTTGAGTAAGCAAGGCCATTAAAATTAATGCTATAATTTAAAATTGATCAGTAACGATTTTATTTTCTAGGGTGTAGAACCTAGCTTAGGATTTAGTGCCTTGGAATAGGATTTTGTGAGTAAACTTCTCCAAGGCTATTAAATCAACATATGTGTTTGACTAAGGGAGTGGAGAAATCCATTATATAATCGGTAATATCAGGAGGCTCTGTTTATAGCAAAGTTAAGCACGAGGTCGCATGAGGTTGGTTGAAGGGATATCCCCCCAATACCTTCTTAGCGTCAGGTATATTTCTAGGGATCTATTCATATATGGGGATCTTTCTAGTGCCCTTACCTCCGTGAGAGGGAGTGCTTTCAAGGTTTCGATCTTTAATACCCTGCCCATACAGTGTACCTGACTTATGACTGTTTGCCTGTGCATCG
>JASDQU010589240.1:91888-109042 GCA_032191745.1 Picea mariana | reverse complement strand
TAAATTAACTCTCGCACCTCCCAAATCAGTTGACTCGAGCTCCCATAATCTCTGAAACTCCTCCAAATACTCTCGTCAACTCACTATAACAACGAGTACAAATGAGGTGGCACTATTGCCCCACCAGCCATATATAGTCCCTTTTCCTAAACTTCCACACTTAGCTACAGGAGCCCAGAGCCTTTGTTTCTCGATCCATCTTCAGCCACGGGGTCATTGTCCTACCATCTACACAGTCATATTCCCTGGGTCACCATCTACACTTGGCCCTGGGGGAGCATTTTTCTTACATCACGTCAAGGTACACATGCTCATGTTCAAAATTATTAAATAGATGTTATATGTTCTTTATCATTAGATATTGTTCATGTCGGGTATTCAGTTTTAATATGTGCAGGTACTTGGTCATCAAAAACAACGCAACCCCTTCAGGTATATGTTTGACACTGGCATGTAATCATTCCCTCTGAATATCAATTTCATCTCCCAGTCACACCCTTCGACATTCACCTTTAGGGTCCCTACATCCGGCTCCGCAGTACCATCACCTCTGCTGCATTTTGGTACTGTCACCTGGTGACACTCTCCCCCACATGAGTTGTTCCATTCATAGATCCCTTTGGTAATTTCACACTCATGCTGCTTTAACCCCCTAGGGATGGGAGTCTTGATAGTCTTATGCACTCTTGAGAATAAGCCACATACTTATTCTCATCATGTTTCTAGCTCTCCCAATGGACTCCCAGGTTATCTCATCTTGGTTCTATTTGAATGCACCTATGTAGTATCATTAACCCTCCATTTCATCCATAATCAGTTTTTCCATCTGCACATTTTCCTCCATTCATTTACCTCATACAGAAACCCACCCATGGGGCCCCCACCCTCCACCAGTTCTCGTCGCAACTTGAGCCCTCACAGGCCAAGCCATCTCACACTAGGGCACCTATTTTTGTATCTGTACACTCATCCCAAATTATTCTTTATTTATTTGGTAATTGTAAAAATCCTTTGTTTCCAACATTTACTTTGCTTTTTGTTTTCACCCTTGATGACCATATTTTCCCGGCAACGCAACCCACGTCACCCTTAGTTGGGGAA
Source organism: Picea mariana (assembly GCA_032191745.1). Classification (NCBI taxonomy): domain Eukaryota; kingdom Viridiplantae; phylum Streptophyta; class Pinopsida; order Pinales; family Pinaceae; genus Picea; species Picea mariana. The sequence goes on along the minus strand of JASDQU010589240.1, from coordinate 107,941 downwards.
TCTACTCTCCTTTTCTCATTTTGAAATCGTTCATAAACCTCGAGTATCCCAAAGTCCATGTACCCCTAATCTCTAAGTTTGTCCACTTTGTCACGCCTTTGGCCCAATTTAACCCCATATCTAGTTGTCTGCCTGACACTAGATATAGTTTTATGGTTGTTGCCAATCATCCTTCAAACATACCCCCAACCAAGGGAATTCTTGAGTCTCACCACATCTTGACTTCATCCATGTTCCCTATCAGTTCTTGATCTTATTTTTATGGATTTCATGAATCCCTTTGCTTCTTGGAGTCGCATCTCCCTTTCTGTCGACATCAACATAGTTTCTATAAGGGCTACAGTATCTTGACTCTAATTTCCTTTACATTTAGGAGTCTTGTACGACACAGAGAGAACCATCATTTCTCTCTGATTCTGTTGACCCCCATAACATTCAACTTCAAAAAAATCTCATGTTACGGTGGGTGTTACTATGCGACTATTGAAGTTCTTTAATACTAGCTGAAGACCTCTAAATTTGTTAGGCCATCAATACCTACGAGTCATCGTCACTTCTTACAGAATTCCTTGCCTTTTTTTAGAGTATGTTCACCATTTAGAATTGTCATCTACCATTATCAAACCGCCCCGGAGGGCACTGCAGTTATCTACATCAACATACAACTTCATTTATTGTCTTACATTTTGAGTTACATGACACAAGCATGGGGCATGCCTGCCTCGTTTGTATACATATTTTATTTTTTTCTCCCTAGAGAAAGATTTGGGTCCCACAGTATCCCCTCTCCCTCCAACAGATCTCTCTTGAAGTTCCTCTCATCACTCTTTATTACAATGGTACTCTCAGTAGAAGAAACATTGATGTATTTTGACTATATGTATGCTCATAACCTCACACATGAGGGGGGATATGTAATCACTGAAATTTCCTCCGCAACATTGCACGTAAATGGTTACAAAAATACAACAATGCCAACATCAATTAGTTCACTTGCAACACCAAAATGCATTTCAAAAGGCAAAAACTATAAAATTGGGAAAACATTGACATGCACAAACTCACTAAAGGAAGCGTGCGCACAATGCACAGGCCAACAAAGCCTGTAGAGTGCACAATGCACCATATGCACGACTGTGTATGAGAAAAGATGCGTACTCTTATGAATGACACATTTATGGTTCTTGTTGGCCTCGCAACCACTTATGGATCATCTCCCAACTTGATTTGACCTTCAGATCTGAGAAAAATCTGAATGGGGGGTTGGTCAAGGACCAAAGGGTGCCCTAAAGGGCCCTTTTTTCACACTAAGAACCAGTTGAATATTGCCTTAAATAAATTCCATAAATGGAGGCCATGGGTGCAATAAGAAACCAATATCTTCATAGTATTTTTATGCTGCCTCAATTCTCGCTTGAGAATCCTCTTTTCTCCTAGGAGCATTATAGCATCATTGCAATAGGCCATTCCACTCACCTCTTGAGAGAATAGGAATTGATTTTACTCATCATTTTCCATTTTTCCTCCATTGTAATAAGATCTCTCCATTAGGGAATTCAAGAGCCCTCCCAAGAAGGAAGAGGGGACCCATAAGTCCTCATTTTTCTCTACGGTGTTTTGCCAACTAATATAGTTATCTATTAGTGGCATAATCTTGGTCATTGGTTGATTGTTTATGGTTCTAAAAGTTTCTTATGCATTCTAGTTTTTATTTCCTTAGTTTTTTTAGTTTGTTTACTTGCTTATTTCATGTGTTTGGCTTGTTTAATCCACTCACTAACCTCTGTCTTGTCTCGCAGGCCTAAATAGGCATGCAAATGCCATTATTTTGCTCAACCAAGTGATGAAACGAGAACAACACATGTGTTCTACATATCTCACACCATGGTCCTCTTGTGGGTAAAGGATTCAACATTCTTGTCCCCAAGTATTGTGCAAAAGTTGGGCACTCATTCTTATGATGACCTTGTGTTATGAAAAATGTGCACCATACATCCTCCCTATTTTCCTTTCCCTTATTCTAATTCAACTGGAATGTCAGGTTCTTCATATATTCTCTCAGTGCTTCCACTGATAGATCTATTGCTTATATTGATTTTATTCTAATTGCAAGGCTCCTTTTAAGGCCTCAGCCTAAGTTTGAAACTTTTACTGCCTCAATGGATACTTCAAATGTGCTTGTAAAGAGTTAAAAAATAAATGTCTATTTTGCATGTCTATAATATGATGCTTAAACTTACCTTTTATCCTCTTTAACTTATGATCAACCTCCAATAATTACTCACCTGGCTTCTCCTTGATCTCTATCATCTCATTCATGAACTGATCCTCTCAACTAGGTCGCTAAAATTCATTGATCAACGCCTTTTTCACATCTACGACAGTTGTGGGCACTCCTTGTGGATTGTTTACTGTGAAGTCCATATACTAGTCTAGTGCATGGTCTTTGAATTTGATCGCCAGTTGTGACACTTTTGTATCTTCATATTTAATCTCCTTGGCTACCCAAATCTTCTCACAAATAAACAAATTCTTCTCAGGGTCCTTTGACCCTTCTCCCCGGAATTCGGGTAACCTAATAGTTGGATCAACTCCTGCCATTGTGAAGTTTTATGTACTACTACCTCCACGCGGTGTATATAATTGACTACTACTTGATGAACTTATACTTTTTCTTGCATTTCCACTAGACCCACATCCTACTAAAACCCTTCTACCACTAATAACTTGTTGTATGAACGTTTCTCCTTACTTATATGTCTTAGTCACACACGGGGTTGTGGGTTCCACACTGATTCGGATCTAGAATGGAGAGCCTTCATCTGTGATAGAACCCTGACTTATGGTTTTCCTCTCATATGTAGTGTGCAATATTTCTTCAATATATCCAATTGAACAAAGATCCTCTACCTTTTCCTCATCATTTTCCAAGCCCTCTCACTCAGCTACTGCCCTCTTTTTCCTAGTGATCTTATACAGGTAGGGTCTTCTGCTACGCCTCACTCTTTCCATTTACATTATCTCATTGGTTTTTTCCTCATCCATCATAGTAACATCCATTGATTCATTCTTATGTCCTCCATCCACATCCCTATACATATCTCATATCTTCCTTAGTGCTTCCTCCAACTCCCCCATGCACGCAAAGTGATTTAGTTGTCCGACTCCATTGTCATCACTCCTTTATCATGAAATACAATTTTGATCGACATGTAAAGTGACCTAATGTATCTTCCTCTTGGTCCCTTCAGAAATTCCGACTCTGTGGTAGTGTAAGACTTTGCAATATCAAATGCAAACTCTATAATAAACCCTACAAAAATACTTTCTAACCAGAAATCCACTGCACATGTGAATTTATTATTGACCCTTTCCATCTGTGCAATGTTCTCAGTAGTCCATTCTACTGGCCTTATCCAATTATTTGGATGAGTATCCTTCAACCTCAATATCCACTCATGTAATAACTCTGTAAAATAAAAAAAATATGTCTCATGCAAATCAGTAAACACATACCTCGGAAGATACTGACGCGATGTATACTTGGAGCTTCTATTGTCTTTCTACACAAACTTTAGATGCTTTGTCTCCACCCATATTTCAATATATTTCTTTGTAGGGTTCCATGGCCTCAACACCCCCTTCTACCACTGCATTCTCTTCATCAAATCCCCTCGAATCCGATATGTTGAGTTCCAACGGGAAAAAAAATCATTTGTTGGATGTATGGCATGACTTGGGTTATACCTTAGTTCTCCAAAAAAAACCTAGAAACCATCAACCCCTCTAGTAAACTAGAAGGAAACATTGTGCACAGAGTTCCCAATGAAGTCTCACCCGATATGGATTATGCGTGATTCCATTACCCAAGTGTCTGCAATAATGGAAGGGATGGAACTCGTGGGAATTTTAGGCATACTCTCCTTCTTCTACTTCAACATTCATTCTACCATACCATCATTCATATCCACCATTCAATTAACCCTTAACATTCATTCTGCATAAAATAACATGTATGACCTAGTGCGTTATTTAAAAAGATTCATTCATTTACTTATTCATTCATCATAAATAATATAAAATCAAAACATAAGAGAAACACACACAAAGACACCATGTTTTACCCTAGTTCACCCTCCTGTTGGATTACTGAGAGGGGGGGTGAATCGATAATAGAGAAATCTAATCCTGTTTAACCATATAATGCAAGTTTTATTTCAATGTATTATTATCATCCAATATTTTTAGAGTAAATAAACAATGAAAAAGTTAACGATCATACACATACACAATACACCAATGTTTTTATGTGGAAATCCAAAGTGGGAGAAAACCACATAATGATTTTTCTTATATGTCTTGAAGAACTGCATTCATTGGAGGCACCAACTTCCTTTGTTTTCTAGCTTCAACTAGAAGGAGGATCAAACCCCCTAGTTTCTCAGGCTACAACCTGAAGGAAGCTCCAACTCCCCAATTACCTAGATACAACCAAAAGGAGGCTACAACCCCCTATGTTCTCTGAATACAACCGAAAGGTGGCTACAACCACCTCTCCTTTCCCCGTCCAACCACCCTGAATTATAAGAAGAATTATGGAACCACTGCTACACTATCACTATGATATATACTTCTATAAACTTGTACCAATCAACCTGCACCAAACAACCTTTACCAATAAGTTGAACCATGCATCAACCTGTACCTAAACTTGTACCATAAACAAGTGCATGAACCATGCACCAACCTGTACCAAACAACCTGTAATCAACTTGTACCATAAACAATTGCATCAACCATGCACCAACATACACCTCAACCTGCAAACCTTCCTTAAATTTAACAACAAGAGACTAGAATTTTCATCAAACTTTACTTTAGTCTTACATGACTAGTTTTGGATTAGTCAACAACCCTAACTTGAAATAATCATAACTATGTACTTGTAATGAACAAAGATCTGAAAATAGTACACAATGTCCTTCATTGCGTTTTATGCAATTCCTCCAGGTGTCACTACTTGGAACCTCTCAGAAAAGGAGTTATAGAAAAAATAAGATACGTTGTTAAATTCAGGCTTATTCTAGAGAGCGAAATTGTAGAGCATGCCCTACATGAAATATTTGTTGTGTGGATCTGAAAATTTTACACATAATACTACAGATTGTACTCTAACCAACACATTTGGTATTACTAAATTTGGATCTTTTATGAAAAAGTTATGACGGTTTTACCCAAAGCACATGTTTTAGACTAGTTTCAGGACTAGCCACAAACCCTATTTTCCACAGAGTGTAACTCCAAAAATAAAATGAAACGCATGCTAAAATTCATACCATAGATACATGGATATGTTTCCTCAATGGCCTCCCAAATTCATGATTTGAATCATTCTAGAAAAAATATCTATTGCGAAAATGGTGAGATGGCCTGTAAATAACATACCTTAGAAAGAATCATCAAAATAATTTATCCTCCCTTGAATTTCAGCCTTCTTTCCTTCACCTTCCCTCTAAAATTTAGCTTAGATATCCTTTGGTTACCTTATTCACCTGTAGATATTCAATATGCTCAAGTGTGATTAAGATGAGAGAGTCTTTCCTTTTATTTATACTTACATGTAGCTTCTTCAAGGGGTCACCTTTTAACCATCTTAACCTAATTTCCTTATTTTAGGGCTAACTCACTTCTAACCACTTTCCATAATTAGAAAGTTCTCCATTTACTTTATTACTTAAATAATCCTCCTTGACTTTGTCACTTCACTTTATTATTTAAATAATCCTCTTTGAATTTGTCACTTCACTTTATTATTTAAGTAATCCTCTTTGATTTTGTCACTTCACTTTATTATTTAAATAATCCTCTTTGACTTTTTCACTTCACTTTATTATTTCAATAATCCTTTTTGACTTTGTCACTTCAATTTATTATTTAAATAATCCTCTTTGACTTTGTCACTTAACTTTATTATTTAACTAATTTCTTCTTTGCAAGAACTTTGACTTCTTTGACCTTTTTGGGTTCAAGCCAACATATGAGGGTCCTCCAACTTTGTAAGGCCATAACTATGAAATGGTGAGGAGTTATGTGACGTTCCACATACCACCATAAATGGCATGACATATACTATCCATATAGAATAGTATTACCTACAAATATATCAAAAGTCATACCATTATACATAAAACAAACTTGGGTCCATTACCCAAACCTTTGTGCTACCAGAGTTCTCTACCAGACTTTCTTCAAGGGTTAACATCAATGAAAACCAACCCAATTAATCAACAATCTCCCCCTTTTTCATTGATGGCAACACTCTGATGCAATACTGAAATCATATCACTCATGCTCCCCTTGGAACCATGCCTACATCTCTGTGACCAATGCTCCCCCTGGAACCACATCTGCATCCTTGTGACCAACGCTCCCCCTGGAACCATGCCTCTTTCCTTTTCATCTGATAAATATCTCCCCTTTTTTCATCAATGGAAAAGGTATCTTTCCATTTGGGTCTGCTCCCCCTAACTGACTCGTCTAATTTCCCAACCTGAATTGTCCTCTTTATGGTGCTCCCTCGTGTACATCTAAGAAATATAAGATAAGCATTTAATAACATTCATTTTGGAGTAGAAACAACTCTAAGTCTCTGGTGAAGATACTCAAAGGATTCCCGTGGAAGCAATTTTGTAAAGATGTCTGCCACTTGTTCTTTTGTGCCCACATATTCAACTTTGATGTTCTTTTCTGCAACTTGTTCCTATAGAAAGTGATACTTGATTTGAATGTGCTTCGTCTTGGAGTTCATTACTTGGTTCTTTGAGATACTGATGACACTTGTATTATCACAATAGATTGGAATAGTCTCATCATACTCAAACTATATATCGGTAATATTTTGTTTCATCCATAGAACCTGTCAACAACATGTTGTTGTTGCAATATACTCTGCCTCGACTATAGATAAATATACTGATGATTGTTTTTTACTTAGACATGATACTAAACACTCACCCAAGTAGAAAGCTACTCCACTGGTGCTTCTCTGGTCATCAATGAAACCTGCCCAATATGCATCTGTGTAGGCAATAAGTGATAGATCCTTTCCTTTTGGATACCATAATCCAAACTCTTCTGTTCCTTTGAGATATCTGAAAATCCTCTTCGCTACTAATACATGTGATTCCTTTGGTCCTTATTGAAATCATGCCACCTGTCCAACTGCTTGCATTACATCTGGTCTAGATGATGTCACATATAGTAGGCTACCAATTATTGACTTGTGTTTCCTCTGATCTGTAGACTTTGAATCATCATATTTTCTACACTTGCAACTGGTTTGCATGGGAGTGATAATTGGTTTGCAATCTTCCATTCCGAACCTCTTTAACATTTCTATAATATACTTGGTTTGAGAAATAAAAATTTCTTGGTTGATTTGATGTATCTGAAGACGCATAAAGAAGAATAGTTCTCCAAGTAATGACATTTCAAATTCATTCTGCATGTCCTTTGAAAATTTATGGCTTCACCTGTCATGAATACTTCCAAAAATAATATCATCAATATAAACTTCAATTAATAAAATACTATCTTGAGTTACCTTGATGTAAAGGTTGTTGTTCGCACTTCCTTTTCTGAACCCTGACTGTTGTAGGTATTTATCCAATCTAGAGTACCATGCTCTAGGAGCCTATTTTAGACCATACAAGGCCTTATTTAATTTACACACATAATATGCATTCTCTGTCAACTTAAATCCTTCTGGTTGTTCAATGTAGAATTCTTCTTCAAGTTCCACATTCAGAAAAGATGATTTTACATCCATCTGATACACTTTAATATTGTTGGATCATGCATAAGCTAAAAGCATTCAGATTGCTTCCATTCTGGCAACTGGGTCAAATGTCTCTTGAAATTCGATTCCTTAAACCTATGCATATCCTTTACATACCAATCTATATTTTTTCCTTGTAACCTATCCATTTTCATTCAATTTATTCCTGTATACCCACTTTGTGCCGATCACATTCTTATCATTTGGTCTTGAAACCAATTCCTAATTGTCATTTTTCTCTATTTGATCCAATTCTTCATCCATGGACTTATTCCAAAATTCATCATTTCCATCCTCTTCAAAACATGTTGGTTCAATCGTAGATGAGAGTGCTATTGAATAGATTCTTCTTCTAGTCTCAACTCTTGCATGTTTGTTTCCGATAATCTGATTTGAAGGATGATTCTTCTGTACTCGTCTACTAGGTGTCTTTGGAGGCACTTAATGAACTTTATCTTCTTCTTCTGTCGGATCCTCTTCATATTCCCCTTCTATTTATTTTTCATCTTCTGCTTCTTCTTTGTAAAGTTGTTCCATTGATTCATTTTCTTCTTCCTTTAATTCTTGTCTACCTGTTTGATCAATTGTTACGTTGATGTTTCCCACAACTTTGTGTTAGAAAAACAAGATCGTGGAGCAATAAAATAAAATAAATTCAGAAATAAAACACAGAAGATACACAATACAATAGAGACACAAATATACGTGGTTCACCTAGTGTGGGCTATGTCCACCAAAGAAATTGTCAGGTCCTTCCTTTATTATTATCCAACAAATGGAGGGAGACAACCTACAACAAACCTACTGCAACTTCCTCTTCTTTATATCACAATATCCTATCTCAGAATAAAATATTCTCCATAATGCATAGCCGCAATACATTTCCCTCATAACAGAGCATTGCCTTCTAGGGACAAAAACCCTAACATAATTTCTACCGTTAGATCTGCGACCTTATAATGAACGGTCCATATTTGCAATGAAATTACAATATACGTTTACAAGAAAATTTCCTGCGGAGGGGGTAACCCCCCTATGTACTCTCCCACGTGGAAGAGTGTACATACTTCTGGGGTGTAAATACTTCATGGGATATAAACACGAATGAAAAAAAAGACCTTTGAATCAGGAAGATAATCAGGCTCCACAACCAACACTTTGTTCAATCTCAGGTTGTAACACTCGTATGCTTTCCTTGTACTTGAGTAACCAATAAGTACTCCTTTGTCCACATGAGAGTCAAACTTTCCCATTCTTCCATCTTCTCTTTTGATATAGCATTTTCATCCAAAAACTCTGAAGTGCTTCACATTTGTTGGTCTTCCTTTCCATAGCTCGTAGGGAGTTTTGTCAGTGTTATTTCTGAGAATTACTCTGTTTTGAATGTGAATTGTTGTATGCACTGCTTGTGTCCAAATATATCTGTCAATTTGGAATCCATTACCATTGTTCGAGCCATAGCATTGTTCGAGCCATTTCCTGTACTGTCATGTTCTTTCTTTCAACAACTCCATTTTGTTGAGGTCTCCTAGCAATAGAGAATTGCCTTTTTATTTCATGCCTGCTGCAGTAGTCCATAAATTCCTTTGAAGTGAACTCTCCTTCATTATCATATCTCAATCATTTGATTTTTGAATCCATTTCCTTGTAGACCTTGAAGTTTTCAAAAGCTTCTAACTTATTCCTGAGAAAGAAAACTGCAGTCATTCTTGTATAATCATCAACTAATAACATAAATTGTTTATCACCTTTTAAACTGATCCAGATTTATGTAGGAACACAATGAAATACAGAAATACACATACACGCAGAGATGCAGCGGAAATAAGACTTCATTAATAACAAATGACTGAAATATGCTTACAGACAGAATGTAAATAAACTAGCTAGGGCGCTGGTAGCTTATCTCTGAGAAGAGATGTGACTGCCACTCGCATCCATGAGAAGATGATTACAATGAGGCTCTAGATGCCTTTTTACAATAGACGAGAATGCCAAAAGTCATAGACATCCAAAAACCTAACCCTAGGAGATGAAGCGCCAAAAGTCATGTGGGCCCCGTTTGGGTGAGTTAGTACATCAACTTCTCGGGGTCGTAACTTTTGCATACGATCTCCGTTTTAGGCGTGTGATAGCTCATTGGAAAGGTATCGTCGAGGAGATTCATTTTGGGGGCTCAATCATGTCTTCGGATATAATTGAGCACCTCGATCTCAAAAAACCTTCATTTAGGCCCTCAAAATGGCCCCGGAAGTTAAACCTGCTAAAAATAGTAAATTGCCAAAATTGCCAGAAAACTATTTTGAGCCAGTCGGAAAAGGTGGGTGGCCACCGATATCCACCTGGATCATAAACCCTTTGTTTTAGTTGGTCCAACTAGATCAATATGCAAAATTTATAGTGGTCTTGTCGTTGAATATTCTTTTGATTTAAACCTAGTCTTTGTTTTCTTTCGTTGTTGACAATGCTTGCATAAAGTGTTGGTTGGTTTCGTGATCTATGATATTTCTCTAACTGCTTCCCTTTTTCTTACTTTGACATGGTTATCAAAATGTATGTGATCCATTCTTTTGTGTCATAGACAAAATTCATCTTCCTTTCCTAGAGAACACTTTTCATTTCCAATTTCATTTAATAAATATATGTTGTTGGAAGTTCTTGCAGCTTTTACAATTAATTTTCCTGAACCTTCTTTTCTTATCTCGCACTTTTATGAATCGAAAGTAACATTATGACCTTGGTCACACATTTGACTCACACTTATAATATTATGTTTCATATCTTCTACTAGTAGAACATTTTTTTCCTTGGTATTCTTGTTCCCATTTCTGATTGTGACTTTTTCAATGATGTTAGTTGAATCATCATTTCGTAAGGAGAATGATCCATCTCTTTCCTTTCTTAATGTAAGAAACATGTCTCTTTCACCTTTCATGTGTTTTGAACAACCATTGTCAACATACCAACCACGTTTCTTCTTCTTAGATTGTAGAGCGAGTGTGCATTCTTCATTGCTATACTTATTATTCTCTCTTATCCATGTCCTTTTCTGAGGTTCATATCTATGACTATTGTGGTTATGTTGTGGTTCTCTACGAGGGAATCTCATTCTGCAATACTTTTCCATGTGTCCAAAGTTGTTTCATTTGCAGCATTCCACTTCAGTGCTCAAAGATTCAAACATGTTCTAACTTCTTCTCTGTGTTTCACTAGGCCTTCTTGGATAACCCTTTTGTGCATGACTTTCAAAGTTGTTTATGTTCTTGTTTTTTTCTTTGCAATTCACAAATTTATGTCCAAAATTACTACATGCATAACATAAATAAAAAAATATAGTTTGATACCTTAGAGTTGAAGATCTTTTGAAAGGAGGTACTCTTATGAATCATTTTTCTTCCTGAGGCCTATATGTTTCTGTCGGTCATTGATTTTGAAATTTGAATCTTCTCGATGGAGAAGTGTCCTTGTAATTTTCTTTGTAGACCTTCCTATCCCCTTTGATTGTTTCTGCATAGATTTTTGGATATGTTTCTTGTTCTGTTGTTTTGGATCTTGATCCATTTCCTGTCTGATTGTATCTAATTCCAGACTTCTCATGATGAGGTTTTTTACTGCTGATAATGTCATTCAAAACTTTTGAGTTGCTCTGCATATTTTTATTTTGAATATCCTTTCTTAATGTGACAATTTTTTCTTCCAAATTTCCAATGATCCCATCTCTTCCTTCTATTTGTTCTTTGAGTGTTTCTTCAATTATTTTATCTTCTTCAATTTGAAACTTCAAATTCATGATCATTTGTTCTAGTTCATGAGTGTCTTCTTTATTGTCTAGTTCCGCTTGTAGTTTCTTGTTTTTATTCTTTTATCTTTTGATAACTTCTATGGCACACAACAATTCTTCTCGTTAGTCAACTTATGCCTCTTCATATTCTTCTTCGGCATCTTCATATTCTTCATTGGAGTCTTATTTATAAGAGTCTTCTAATGCCATGAATATAACTTTTTATGTCTCACTGTCACTAACTTCATCTTCATTTGATGATGAGATGTCTTCTTTGGTGCATAAGCTTTTCTTGAAAACTTTCTTTGTGATTCTTTTTCCTTCATATGTTTGTTTTCTATTTGAGTAACCTTCATCATTTCTCTTTTTCTTATGAGGAAATTTGTTATAAAAATGACCAATACCATCATAATTAAAACAAATCAAAGGAATCTTACCTATATACCTGTCATTGGTTCCCTTCAATATTCTAACAAAGATAGTTGATTCTTCATCATCTTCTGAGACGTCACTACTGTTGCTATGTTATTTTTCTTTTTGCTTTCCCTTCTACTTTGACCTTTTGGATGCTTTGAAGGATGCTTATTTTATATCTAGATTTTCATGTTCAGTTCTCATTTCATATGCTGTGAAGATTCCATGTAGTTCATCCATGCTTATTGAGTTTAGATCTGCTCTTTCTTTTAGTGTTGATATCTTAGGGTCAAATATCATAGGAAGAGATATTAGTAACTTTTGAACAATTACAGATTCTTTGATTTCTTCTCCCAATCCCAAGATTTCATTTATTGTTTCATCAACTCGTAAAAAGTAAGTTGCAATATTCTCATCTTTCTTCATCTTTAGTTGTTCGAACCGACCTCTGTAAGTTTGAAGCTTTTCTGCTTTGACTTTTGAATGTCCTTCATAAATATTTGGAAGTTTTTCCCAAATATATTTAGTGGATTCATAATGTGCAAATTTGGCGAATATTGATTCTCCAAGACCATTCATAAGTGAATTTGTGGCTTTGAAATTATTCTGACTGAGTTTCACTGCTTTGTCATTTGTTGACGAAACTGCTGGTGTTGTGTACCCATCTACAATTGATTGCCAAATTTCAAATCCCTGTGCTTGTATATATGTCTTCATCCTTATGCTCCAATATGCATACTTTTTTCCATCAAACTATGGTATTCCATTTAATATATGTTGTTTCTCTCAATGATCTACCTTTTAGTGGTTAAACTGATTTATGAAGGAACCTACTCTGACACAAATTGTTTGATTACTAAGAGGGGGGGTGAATCAATAATAGAACAATCTAATCCTTTTTAACCATATAATTGTAACAACCCTAATTGAATATATGCTTAGGGATTATTAAGTAAAAATTAATTAGGTAATTAATTGTCCTAACATGGTTTTAATTAAACAAAGATTGGCATAATAATATTAGTTAAATATTTACTAATTAATTAATTGTTATAATTTTGATTAATTAGTTAATTAATTACCTATCACATTCAATGACATGGATAATAAATTTAAGAGGGTTAATAAATTTAATTTGTTTAATTAAATGATTGACATATATGGAGGGGACAAGAAACATTAAATATAAAGATAAGAAACATTAAATAATAGGATAATACATTAACTAAGAGGATAAGATAATGAATGTAGAGATAAGGAAATTAATGAGGAGGGAAGGGTCAGTGAAGGACGGATATGACGGGAGGAGTCCTACGGGAAGGGGGGGGATTATATTGGGAGGAGGAAGAATTATTGGAAGGGGGAAAAGACTATATGTTGGAGGTGAACCAGAAGCATGAGGCACCAGGTTGCTAGGGGTTTTGGGCACGGGGGCCAGGATTCCTTTCGGTTTCCTGGAGCTAGGGAGCCGGACAGGCTGCTCCTAGCTGGCTGGGAGGATAGTCGGTTTGGGAAAAGTTGGTCAGCGCATCAGGAAGAAGCAAGGAAACAACAAGGCAACATGGAAGGGATAATCATATCAACAGAAATTAGCATCAAAAGCAGGTAATTTGTTTATGAAAGTGTCAAGTTTTTTTTTTTATGCTGTAGTTAAATGTTAATCTCTGCTGAATATTTGCTTATATGCTGGTGATTGAATTATTTGTGTAATTGAAAGGAATTATATCAAATTTTGTATTTACGGTCCCTACACATGGTATCAGAGCTTTTTGTTTGAAATCTGAGCCTGAAGGGCCAAGCTCTAGCTCTAGCTCCAGCTCCACCTCCTGCAAGCCAAACCCACTAATATCTATTAGATGCAGATCAATATGTAAAAGACAATTGATTATATAATTAATTTTACTTAATAATGTAAAAAAAAAATATTAATTAGATATTTACATAAGCATTATAATAAGCATTATGTATAGGACATTTATCTAAACTGTAAAAAAAAAAATATACATATAAATGGAGTAAAAAAAATAAAAAAATTAATCAAAATATATATATAGAAAGAGAGAGAATGCAATGTCAATGCATTGTCCAAACCATAGGGATGGAATGTCTATCTGAATGTCTTAACCTATTAGTAGACCCTGAAACATTAAAACTCGAGAAAGATAAAATAAAACTGGTAAAAGATATAAGAGCTCAGATGGGTTAGGAGTTTTGAAGGAAGAATTTTACCGAGAAGAAATCTGACCAGGCCTCTGGTGCTTATCTCTAAGGACCAGGAGTCCTCTCCCTTCCTGGTAGCAAACACCGACTGTCTATTCGCGACAACCAGCAGCCACGGCTCGAATCCCAGCAGCCACGACTCAAATTCCAGTAGGCACAGACACACCCGCATCATTCATTACATGGAGAAGCTCTGCTTCTGGGTGGCTGAGAGCCTAAGGAGCTGCAACTGCGCCACATATCCAGGTAGCCCACATGAGAGCTACAAACTCTGCAAAAGGTTTCACTATGATCCCTACCCGAGCCCCATATAGATTGTTGCTTCTCTTTATTGTCTTTTCAAGATGGGAAACTACTACATCTGTCTCCTCTATGCAATCATCTGCAGGCTGTCCATGAGTACCCGACAGAAAATGTTCTACCCACAATACATTTGGTAACTCCAAAGCAGACTTCAATATTTGGCTATAGCTATAGCTCTTCTAGGCTATGAATTTTGCAAGTTATTTTCACGCACAGTCTGCACGCACTTGCAAAGTCTTGGCAAGAGCAGCCCTGCCAACGCGCCAAGCCACACACAAAGTCAAGTGGAGGCCAAGAGCCAAACCAAGGAAGAGTCTATTGAATTCTCAACGCAAATCAAAGTCAGGTCGAGCGCCCAGTTGGAAGAGGAGACCATGAGAGGTCGCCATTGTGCACCACGCGCCTCAGAGAAAAATATTGAGCACGACAGAATATCTATGTGGGTTTTGAATGAGGCCAACCAACTACCCATTTTGAAGTGTTTCACCCTCCCCATTGACTATTAAACCAACCCCAAAATAAAAAGAAAAAAAAAACAGTGCAAGTTGATACAAAGGTTAGCACATATAAAAAAAAGTATATAATAACAAATATATATATATATATATAATTAAATTAAGCCTCCCAGCCAGCACCCAAACACAGAGCAATGCCACTGCCAGCACACAACTCCTCCGCTGAATCCTGTCCTACTTCATATCGTAGCTTGCAAAATTTATGGATTGTAAACTAAACATTTCAATCACTTGTTAGAAAGTCTTGAACACAAAGTGATTTTGACAGAATACCATAATGGCGTGGCTACCTCTATCAAGAAGGATACTCCAGTCAGCCATTCCACATGCTTGTTATCTTTGCTGTGTATTTCTGAGTCTGCGAAGAGAAATTTATGGAATTTTACAAGAACAGAGAGTCGGCTAAATAATAATTTGAGTCGGTGGATTTCTACATCTCAGCAGAGCTACTATGGTTCAGTGGAGCGATCTCCCATGGAGCACAAGGAATGTGATGTACAAGATAAAGTGGAGTGTTTACCTGGTTTGGAACTGAATAAACCAGGCGATAAGGCTTGGGTCGTAGTCCTTGATACAGGTTGGGCAGGTTTTCATCTGATGAAAGGGATGAATACGAACCTGTATGATGTTGTCTACATATCGCCACGTAATCACATGGTTTTCACTCCTTTGTTGGCTTCCACATGCGTTGGGACTCTGGAATTTCGGTGGCAGAGCCAGTAAGTAGAATTCAACCTGCGTTATCCAAGTCCCCCAATTCTTACTTTCTTCTTGGCAAGTGCACCAACGTAGACACACAAAAGCACGAGGTTTACTGTGAAGATGTCGAGGAGGAGCATGACTTGTGCACAACACAGGACAAGGCCGTGTGCACCACACAGCCCGAACACCAGCGCCCAGCCACGGCCGAGGAGCGTGCGCTGCAAACACAATCAATAAATTTTTTTTTTTAGTAATAACAAAAAAAAAAATAGAGATGGATA
>JASDQU010589240.1:76441-87710 GCA_032191745.1 Picea mariana | reverse complement strand
GTCGCCCTTGGATAAAGCACATCTGTCCGTTTTTTCATCAAACTATGGGATGTAGTACGACCTTAGGAAGCTTTTATCGCTATATAGAGTTGTGTCCTCCACCGTTTGGTTATTCTTCCAAAAATATGGAGAGTTTGTGTTGCCTCCTGCTTCGTAGACTTATGATTAACATATATGCTGCCTGAGTCTTATCACTTATCATGCTATTGTCCAAGGGAAGTTTTTTCACTAAGCCTGATTCAGCCCCTCTGCAATATGTCTCTTGTCCGCATACCCAGTCATCCTGAACACCCAATCAAGTCCTTGTTCAAAATCATTGAAGCCTTCAGTCTAATCATCAAGATTATCAATTTTGTCCATGACCAACGAGTCGTCGAAGACCTCTGGGTAGTGCAGTCATACACTCATATTACATTCCTATCTGAGTTTTGAATATTTTGAAGTTGTTTCTCGAGCTCTGAAGCCCTCATCTCCAGCCATCGGGCCTTATCAGCTTCTACGAAGATGGATACTTTGCATGTATATCTTTTTGATTTCGAGATGTAGATCTGTTGTGTACCATTCATGGCTACACTTTATATAGTTATATGACATGGATCTACAGTGTATTTGATTGGTAGCCATGCGTTCTATTTTATCCCGAGCATGGGTATGCCCACCTCTGTGAGAAATTTGTTATTTTACAGACGACACCTCCTAGTTCCTGATCCTTGGGCTCAATCGTTTGGTACATCAGTAAAGATTGGTAATGTATTTCAGCCATCAGATGCTCTTCTGACCTCACACATTAGGGGGCATTTGTTATAACCCTAAATTGCACCACACATGCTTACCTGGCATCAGGCCAACTCATATCCCTTCTTTGCCAAAAACTACTGAACAACTCTTCTAAAAAACCCATTTTTAAAAGTCCACGCTAGCTGGCCCACTACAACCCACATGTATCTATAGTGTCCACGCTAGCAGGCCCACTACAGCTCGCGTGTACCTTCAGAATCACGAAAAAAGGAAAGTTGCTGATGGGACAAAAAGCTATGGGTGAGTTAACTGAAACTCCCGGCCATGCATGGCTGAGGGTTCGTCCAAAACCCTAGATCCTTCTAGCCTATAAAAGAAGGGGTAGGGGTACCATTTGGAGAAGGAAACAATATAGCGAAGAAACTCTGCCCATTTTCGTATTCCATTGTCCCAACCCTTTATCCTTTCCTCATGCCAAAGGATATTTAACGCAAAGCTGTTGAAGGACAGAAGAAGAGGAGCCCAGGATCAGGTTCAAGAAGCGGTGGTCGGTCTCAACTTTTTTGTAAGTTGATTCACTTTCAGTAATAACAAGAATACTTTTCTTATCCCAATGCATGAATTGTCTATGGTTTTCTTAATTTATGCTTGATTTCTAACCCTTGAGTATAGAAGTAGCATGCATGCATAGTTGTTGTTTGTCTTGAGTGCAGGTCATCTGTGGAAGGAGTAGCGCAAGCAAGTAATCGAAGAGAAATGGAGGATCTACATTGAATGTCGATAATAAGGTTGGTGGTCCTTTTCCATGCATTTACTGTGAAAAAGGGGTTTAAATCTTGGGTTGTAGGTAAAAAGGCAGTTTCTATTCGGTCAAAATCTGCATGCAAGTCTGACCCTAGTTTGTTAGTCCGTAGGGTGTTTTTCCCAGCAACATAGGGACTTGAACCGGGCTACAATGAAAAATAGGTACCCAATGCCGTGAATAGATGACCTCTTCGATCAGATGAAAGGAGCAGTGGTATTCTCAAAGATCAATTTGCACTCATGGTATCATCAGTTAAGGATTAAGGAAGGAGATATCCCAAAAGTTGTCTTTCAAACTCGGTTTGGACATTACGAGTTCGTTCTAGTACCTTTCGGATTGACCAATGCACCAACAATATTCATGAGCCTCGTGAACAACATATTCCAGAAGTACTTAGATCGATTTGTACAAGTCTTTCTAGATGACATCCTCATCTATTCCAAGAACGAAAGAGAACATGAGGAACACTTGCGAGTAGTGTTGTCTTTCCTCAGAGAGAACAAATTGTATGGGAAGCTGTCGAAGTGTTTCTTCTTCCAGAAAGAGATTCACTATTTAGGTCATATCATTTTCGGTGAAGGAATTTCCATGGATCCAGAAAAGGTAAAGGCCATTATGGAGTGGCCAGTGCCGAAAAAATGCCCATGAGGTAAGAAGCTTCATGGGGCTAGTATGTTATTATCGAAGATTTGTGGAAGGATTCTCAAAAATAGTGAAACCTATCACCACTTTGCAATGCAAGGGGGTCAGGTATGGATGGACAGAAGAATGTGATAGTGCATTCATTGAAATTAAGAGGTTACTAACTAGTACACCAATTCTACGAGTGTCGAATATGGAAAAGGACGTCACAGTCTGCATGGATGCCTTGAAGAAAGGGTTGGGGGTCGTGCTAATGCAGGATGGAGGAGTGATAGCTTATGCGTCAAGGAAATTGAAGAAACATGAAGAGCTATATGAAACTCATGATTTAGAGTTGGTAGCTGTAATGCTAGCTCTGAAAATTTGGAGGCACTATCTTGTGGGGCGAAACTTTGATCTCAAAATGGACCATCAAAGTTTAAAACATCTCTTCACTCAAAGAGATTTGAATGTCAGGAAAAGGCGATGGAGTGAGTTTATGAGTGAGTACGATTTTGGTATTTCCTACATCAAGGGAAAGGAAAATGTGGTCGTAGATGCCTTGACTAGGAGACCACGTATCTTCTCCTTAGTACCCTTAAAGGTCAATCCTAGGGAACATGTGTTGACACAACTCCAAGGAGACAGTTGGTATTTAAAGGTTACTTCAAACCTCCAGAGTAGGAGGCATTTAGATCCAAAGTATGAAGGATATAGTCTAGAAGAAGACAGACTATTAAGATATTGAGGAAATATGTACATCCATGAAAGTGGGGATATTCAAAGCATCATACTAAAGGAAGCCCATAGAGCACTTTATTGTGCACATCCGGGTGTGAAGAAGATGTACGCAGATATAAGGAAGCTCTTCTTCTGGGTAGGCATGAAGCATGATGTAGTCCATTTCATCGCCAAGTGCCTAGAATGTCAACAAGTGAAAGCTGACCACCATCACCCGGCAAGACTCCTACAACCACATGATGTTCCTATGTCCAAGTGGGAAGTCATCTCTATGGATTTTGTTGTGGGGTTGCTGCTCACATCTCATAGACACAATGCCATTCTTGTGATAGTGGATAAGTTAACCAAGAGTGCTCATTTTATTTATGTTAGAGACACTTACGATGTCACCGATGTGGCACGTGTGTTTGTAAGCGAGGTTATCCATTTGCACGGGATACCTAAGAAGATCATTTCAGATAGGGACTCCAGATTCACTTCTAGGTTTTGGACAAGTTTACAGTCAGCGTTAGGGACTCAGTTGAACTTAAGCACAACTTATCATCCTAAAATAGATGGGAAAACTGAGAGAGTAAATCAAGTCATGGAAGACATACATAAGATTTATGTCATGGATAATCAAACCCAGTGGGAGAAGTACCTACCTTTGGTAGAGTTTTCCTACAATAATAGTTTTCATAGCTCCATCACAATGCCACCCTATGAAGCTTTGTATGGAAGGCCATGCAGAACGCCATTGAGTTGGGATAGACTAGAAGACCAAGTAACAGTTAGGCCAGAAATGATTCAAGAGATGGAGGAACAGGTGATTCAGATTAGGCAGAGACTAAAGGAAGCACAGGATAGGCAGAAAAGTTATGCGGATGCACACAGGACTGACCGAAGTTATGAAGTGGGAGACCAGTTTTTCATTCGTATCAGGCCTAATAAGAGTACCATATGGTTCGGGAAGGGGACAAAGTTGTCACCTCGATTTATAGGACCATTCAGAATCCAAGAGAAAATTGGACCCGTTACCTATCATCTTGTACTACCACCCCACTTGCATAAAACTCATAATGTATTTCATGTATCTATTTTATGTCATTATGTTGCTGATGAATCACATAAACTAAATTGGAAGGAATTGCAGGTATCGAACGTGGGAACTCTCATGGTTGAACCATTACGCATATTGGACCATAGAGTCTGACAGCTCAGGAATTGTCTGGTAAACCAATTTAAGGTCCAATGGGACAAGTATAGTCCAATATCTCCTACTTGGGAAGATGCCGAGACACTACGATGAAACTATCCCTCACTTTTTTTGACCACCTCGAGAATATGTTTCTCGAAGGTGGGGTGTGTGTAACACCACCTTTTGAATTAGACAACCAGGCTTACCTGAGGCCTATATACTTTATTTTCTAGTCACAGTGAAACTATTAAGTGATACACTTAAACTTTAAAATGTATAAACTTTTATGAATGTTTAAATGTTATTGATGATGATGTATATAATGCAATCTGCCATGTGAATGTAGGTTTTATGAATGTTAAATATTATGGATGATGATGTATGTAATGCGATCTACTATGAGAATGTGAATTTTACGAATGTTTAAATGTTATTGATGATGATGTATAGGATGCGACATATTGTGAAAATGTGAATTTAATGAATGTTTAAATGCTATTAGAATGATGTTAGATATGATGCAATTTATTTTGGTAAATCATAATCTTATGAATGGGTGTCGAAATTGAATTATGGGGTATTATGACATCTGTTTCTAACTTGAAAACTTTGATGATAAGTTGTTGGTACGTGGATACCAAATTTAAATAATGATTGTATGCAATTACATGATGATAATACATAGAAATGTATGAGTTTGTGTTACAGACTAATCTGCATGTCATGGGATATGAGATATCCAAGGGATAATAATGATGAAAGTGAATATCATAATTACTAGCCGAGAAACATTATGGTACAAATATTTGTAAGTGAAATTTTATTGGTTTGGATGCATTGCTATGATATGTGGACCGGTGCAGGATTTCAGGTGATAAGACTGCCCAAAACCGAATAAATGATGAAAAAAACCCCAACAACACAGTGCCACTGTATATTCCATTGTAGGGTGTGGACCCTAGTTATGATTAGGAGGGGTGGATGCACTTCCCATCGTGTATCCTCCGAAACCTGAAGTCATGGGAGGATGGTGTTAGCTCACACTCCCCAAGACATGTGATGATGACTGTCAGTTGCCTGTTAGGGAAGCTTGGTCGAGATAGCAACACTTCCGCTTACGGGTTCTATTTGGAGTTAGGTCAATATAGTTGACGCTCCAAGATAGTCTAGCAGAGGAAGGATAGGAATGTAGACAGAAGTAAGTTAGGGAGGAAGGATGAGTAGAAATAGTTGAGAAAGTATGAAGATTTGTCTTGTGGTGGAATTTAATGTTTTCGCTTCTTAAAAAAAAAAGAAAATAAAAGTATATATATGAATATTCATAATTACGTAACTAAACCACAGTTGTTTAAATAAAATTGTTGAACCGGATAATCGTAATTAAAGGATTTTTCAAACAATTGATTGGTTTTTTGTCTTTTATAAAAGACTAGTCTTGTTAATTGGATTGGATGCATACATAAATTACTAAAGGATGATAGTTTTTAATTATTAGTACATGCACAGGACTTGTATGTACTAGCTACACATGCATTTCTTGTACATATACACTAGTATGTATGAGTTTTCTTGACTTACTTACTGATAATGTCGGTTAATTGTTATGAATGTGTGAACCATGTTTCTTTTCCTTTGTACCATAAGATACCTTAACTTCGGGACGAAGTTTCTTGAAGGGTGGGTGTATGTAACAACCCTAGTTGAATATATGCTTCGAGATTATTAAGTAAAAATTAATTAGGTAATTAATTGTCCTAACATGGTTTTAATTAAACAAAGATTGGCATAATACTATTAATTAAATATTAATTAATTAATTAATTGTTATAATTTTGATTAATTAATTAATTAATTACCTATCACATTCAATGACATGGGTAATAAATTTAAGAGGGTTAATAAATTTAATTTGTTTAATTAAATGATTTACGTATACGGAGGGGATAAGAAACATTAAATATAAGGATAAGAAACATTAAATAATAGGATAAGACATTAACTAAGAGGATAAGATAATGAATGTAGAGATAAGGAAATTAATGAGGAGGAAAGGGTCGGTGAAGGAGGGATATGACGGGAGGAGTCTTACAAGAAGGGGGGGGGGATTATTTTTGGAGGAGGAAGAATTATTGGAAGGGGGAAAAGACTGTATGTTGGAGGTGAACCAGAAGTAGGGGGCACCGGGTTGCTAGGGGTTTTGGGCACGGGGACTAGGATTCCTTTCGGTTTCCTGGAGCTAGGGAGCCGGACAAGCTACTCCTAGCTGGCTGGGAGGATAGTCGATTTGGGCAGAGTTGGTCAGCGCATCAGGCAGCAGCAAGCAACATCAAGGCAACAGGGAAGGGACAATCATATCGACAGAAATTATCATCAGAAGAAGGTAATTTGTTTATGAAAGTGCCAAGTTTTTTTTTAATGTTGTAGTTAAATGTTAATCTCTACTGAATATTTGCTTATATGCTGGTGATTGAATTATTTGTGTAATTGAAAGGAATTATATCAAATTTTGTATTTACGGTCCCTACAATAATGAAAGTGTTATATCAATGTAACATTATCATCCAATATTTGTAGAGTAAATAAACAATGAAGAAATGAACAATCATACACATAGATAGTACACCAGTTTTTTTACGTGGAAACCCAAAGCGGGAGAAAACTACATAATTATTTTTCTTATATGTCTAGAAGAATTACATTCATTGGAAGCACCAACTTCCTTTGTTTTCTATATGCAACTTGAAGGAGGCTCCAACCCCCTAGTTTCTCAGGATACAACCTAAGGGAAGCTCCAACTCCCCAATTCTATGGCTACAACTAGAAGGAGGCTACAAACCCTATGTTCTCTAGCTACAACCACCTTTCCTTGCCCCATCCAACCACTCTAATGTATAAGTAGAATGTTGGAACCACTTTCATACTATCACTGTAAGATATATTGTTGTAAACCTGTGCCAATAACCTAAACCATGCATCAACCATGCATCAACTTGTACCTCAACCTGTAATCAACTTGTACCATCAACAATTGCATCAACCATGCACCAACCTGTAATCAAATTGTACAATAAACAAGTGCATCAACCATGCACCAACCTGTACATCAACCTACAAACCTTCCTTAACTTTAACAACAAGAGACTAGCATTTTCATCAAACTTTACTTTACTCTCACATGAATAGTTTTGGATTAGTAAAAAACCCTAACTTGAAATAATCATAACTATGTACCTGTAATGAATAAATATCTGAAAATAGTACACAATATTCTTTGGTTTCGTTTATGCAATTCCTCCAGGTGTCACTACTTGGAACCTCTCATAAAAGGAGTTATATAAAAAATAGCATACCTTATTGAATTCTGTCTTATTCTAGAGAGCGAACTTGTAGAGCATGCCCTGCATGGAATATTTGTTGTATGGATATGAAAATTTTACACAGAATATTATAGACTTTACTCTAACCAACACATTTGGTCTTACTGAATTTGGATCTATTATGAAAACGTTATGACTTTTTTACCCGAAACACCTGTTTTAGACTAGTTTCAAGACTAGCCACAAACCTATTTTCCATGGAGTGTAACTCCAAAAATACAACAACCCACAAGATGAAATTCATACCACGGATACTTGGATATGTTTCCTTAATGAACTACCAATTTCACGATCATTCTAGAAAAAAAAAGTTATTGCAAAAATGGTGATATGACCTGTAAATAACATACCTTATAAATCATCATCAAAAGAATTTATCCTCCTTTGAATTTCGACCTTCTGTACTTCACCTTTCCTCTGAAATTTGGCTTAGATATCCTTTGGTTACATCAGTCACCTGTAGATATTCAATATTCTCAAGTGTGATTAAAATGAGATATCCTTGCCTCTGATTTATACTTTCATGTAGCTTCCTCAAGGGGTTACCTTTTAATGATCTTAACCTAATTTCCTTATTTTAGGGCTAACCCACTTCTAACCACTTTCTATAATTATAAAGTTTTCCATTTACTTTATTATTTAAATAATCCTCGACTTTGTCACTTCACTTTATTATTTAAATAATCCTCTTTGACTTTGTCACTTCACTTTATTATTTAAATAATCCTCTTTGACTTTGTCACTTCACTTTATTATTTAAATAATCATCTTTAACTTTTGTCACTTCACTTTATTATTTAAATAATCCTTTTTGACTTTGTCACTTCACTTTATTATTTAAATAATCCTATTTGATTTTGTCACTTCACTTTATTATTTATATAATTTCTTCTTTGCAATCACTTTGACTTATTTGACCTTTTGGGGCTTCAAGCCAACATATGAGGGTCCTCCAACTTCGTAAGGCCATAACTCTCAAACCAAGAGGAGTTACGTGACTTTCCACATACCACCAAAAATGGAATGACATATACTATCCATCTAGGATAGTCTTACCTACAAATATATCAAAAATCATACCATGATACATAAAAAAAAACTTGGGTCCATTACCCAAACCTTTATTCTACCGGAATTCACTACTGGACTTTCTTCAAGGGTTGACATCAATGACAACCAACCCAATTAATCAACAATCTCCCCCTTTGTCATTGATGACAACACTTTGATGTAATACTAAAATCATATCACTCATGCTCCCCTTGGAACCATGCCTGCATATCTGTGACCAACGCTCCCCCTAGAACCATGCCTCTGTCCTCTACATCTGATAAATCTCTCCCCTTTTTTCATCAATGGAAAAGGTATCTTTCCATTTGGGTTTGTTCCCCCTAATTGACTAATCTAATCTCCCAACTCCAATTTTCCTCTTTATGATGCTTGCTCGTGTACATCTAAGACATATAAGATAAGCATTAAAAATCATTCATTTTGGAGTAGAAATAACTCTGAGTCTCTGGAGAAGATACTCAAAGGCTTCTTGTGGAAGAGGTTTTGTAAATATGTCTGCCACTTTTTCTTTTGTGCCCACATATTCAACTCTGATGTTCTTTTCTGCAACCCGTTCCCGTAGAAAATGATACATGATTGGAATGTGCTTCATCTTGGAGTGCATCACCAGGTTCTTTGAGATACTGATGGTGCTTGTATTATCACAATAGATTGGAATGGGCTCATGATAATAAACTTGTATATCTATCAGAGTTTGTTTCAACCATAGAACCCGTGTACAACATGATGTTGCTGCAATATACTCTGTCTCGACTGTAGATAAAGATATCGATAATTGTTTCTTGCTTAGACATGATACTAAACACTCACCCAA
This sequence comes from Picea mariana, assembly GCA_032191745.1. NCBI lineage: Eukaryota > Viridiplantae > Streptophyta > Pinopsida > Pinales > Pinaceae > Picea > Picea mariana. The sequence continues at coordinate 78,366 of JASDQU010589240.1, read as the reverse complement.
GTAGAAATTTGCTCCACTGGTGCTTCATTGGTCATCAATGCAACCTGTCCAATCTGCATCTGTGTAGGCAATAAGTGATAAATCCTTTCCTTTTGGATAACATAATCCAAACTCATTTGTTCCTTTGAGATATCTGAAAATCCTCTTCACAGCTAATACATGTGATTCCTTTGGTGCTTCTTGAAATTGTGCCACCTATCCAACTCCATGCATTACATCTGGTCTGGATTTAATCACATATAGTAGGATACCAATCATTGACCAGTATTTCCTCTGATCTGTAGACTTTGAATCATCATATTTTCTCAACTTGCAACTAGTTTGCATGGGAGTCATAACTGGTTTGCAATCTTCCATTCCAAACCTCTTTAGCATTTCTCTCATATAATTGGTTTGAGAAATAAAAATTCCTTGGTTTCTTTGATGTATCTGAACACCCAGAAATAAGGATAGTTCTCCATGTAATGACATTTCAAATTCATTCTGCATGTCCTTTGCAAATTTATGGCTTAACCTGTCATCACTACTTACAAAATTAATATCATTAACATAAAATTCAATTAATAAAATACTATATTGAGTTACCTTGATGTAGAGGTTATTGTTTGCACTTCCTTTTCTAAACCCTGTCTATTGTAGATATTTGTCTAGTCTAGAGTACCATTCTGTAGGAGCCTGTTTTAGACCATACAAGGCCTTCCTTAATTTACACACATAATCTAAGTTATTTGTCAACTGAAATCCTTCTAGTTGTTCAATGTAGACTTCTTCTTCAAGTTCCCCATTCAAAAAAGATTATTTTACATCCATCTGATACACTTTAATACTTTTGCAGCATGCATAAGCTAAAATAAATCATATTGCTTCGATTTTGGGAACTGGGGAAAATGTCTCTTCAAAGTCGGTTCCTTCAACCTGTGCATATACTTTACATACCAATATAGCTTTGTTCCTTGTAACATGTCCATCTTCATTCAATTTATTCCTTTATACCCACTTTGTCCTGATCACATTCTTATCCTTTGGTCTTGGAACCAATTCCCAAGTGTCATTTTTCTCTATTTGATTGAATTCTTCATCCATGGAATTATTCCAAAATTCATCCTTGTTGACCTCTTCAAAAGAGGTTGGTTCAATCATAGATGAGAGTTCTAGTGAGCAAATTCTTCTTCTAGTATCAACTCCTGCATCTTTGTTTCTGATAATCTGATCTGAAGGATGATTCTTCTATACTCTTCTGCTAGGTGTCTTTGGAGGCACTTGCTGAACTTTCTCTTCTTATTCTGTCGAATCCTGTTCATCTTCCCCTCATACTTATTTTTCATATTCTACTTCTTCTTCGTAAATATTTTCCATTCATTCATTTTCTTCTTCCTTTAATTCCTGTCTACCTATTTCATCAATTGTTACGTTGATTCTTTCCATAAATTTGTTCAATATTAGGTTGTAATATTTGTATTCTTTCCTTGTACTTGAGTAACCAACAAGTACTCCTTTTTCCACACGAGAGTTAAACATTCCCATTCTGCCATCTTCTCTTTTGAAGTAGCATTTTCTTCCAAAAATTCTAAAGTGCTTCACATTTGTTGGTCTGCAACACTTGAGTAACTATGGATACTTCTGTATAAAAGAATAATCTTCCCAAGTGGAATCTTCAGCTAGTAGTTTCCTCCATTTAATGAGATACTCTGAAATGGGTCTATTCCTTAACTGGCGAATTCTTGTGTCAGTGATGCCTTTAGGCTCCAATATGATTTTTCCTTCCTCATCCAGTTCTGGAAATATAGTTTGAACTGGGATCTTGTCACCTATAACCTTCTTTAATAATGAAACATGAAAAACTGGGTCTACTCGTGAAGATGCAGGAAACTCCAATTTGTATGCCATAGTACCAATCTTTTGCAACACCTTATAAGGGCCATAGT
>JASDQU010589240.1:55503-75768 GCA_032191745.1 Picea mariana | reverse complement strand
GATTGGGTCCTTGCCATCAAACTTCCTCATATCGATCTTAGGAATGTGGTTGGTCTTCAACCCAAAGTTGGAGTTTCTCCATTCTTGATTCACCTTCCTTGTGTCCTCATCATTGAATTTCATGGGATACATTTTCACTTTCAGGTGTCCTCTCTATTAGGAAATTTTTCAATCCTTCCATGATTTCCCCTTTTAAACCATCCATCTTAGTATCCAACTTAGCTTCCATTGAATCCATCATCTGTTGTAGTTCATCTTTGATTACTGTCTTATTTTGTAAATCATTTTGTCCCTATGCATTTCTTCACCGTCATCAAGAGTCCAAGTAGGATTGTATGGAGGCTTATTTGGCGTAGAAGTTCCCTTTTTTGGTGGCATGTTGGCCAAGTATCAGTTTAAACCTTGATTTTGAGGTGGTTCGACTAGATAATCTTACTTTTATTGTATCTCCAGAGTTTCGGCTCTTTTGAGTATAAACTTTTTATTTTTTGTAGGTCTTTGATATTTCTTCTCTTCAATGCCACAGGTTTGATAAAAATTGGATGTGCCAAGTGGAATTTATGGTAACTTCCCCACAACTTACTGATTTTTGGCCTTTCCAGGAGATCTCACTTGTATAGCGTGCTCCGCACAAAATAATTGATATAAAATTCTGAAATTCGTACCAGAACTACTACAGGCTGTCAACTATCCAATTCAACTAGTCTAACTCAATTTGGATACTCTAGGAAGAATTTATGATTGTTTTACCCGGAAAACCTGCTTGAGACTAGTCAATAGGACTAGTCAGATACCCTATCTTCCACAGGGTGTATCTACAAATTTAAGATGACCCAAAAGCTGAAGTTTCTACCACATATACCTTACTAATTACTAAGAATATCCTCTAGAGTTCAGGGTCTTGATACATCTACTAAATATCCTCCAAGCTGTTCCTTCTGAATTTTTATAAAAAAAACGTTATAGCGCAAATGCCACGGTGTCTTAGATGTACCAGCGAAATCCCAAGACCTTGAGCTCTGATACCATATGTTAAGAACCAAATATCAATATAGCATACAAAATCCTCAGAATGAGTACTCAACGCCTTGAAAAAGAGATAATTTCAGATAACAAGCCTCTTCGAGGGGGAAACCTCCTTTTACCCCACATAAATGTTCAAGTACAATATGATTCCAAATGAAAATGTCTCCATAGTATATATGAGAGACTAGGAGGTATAATTACAACTAATGGAATGAAGCCGACATAAATAAAATAACATTACTAATGCAATATGCCCCAATTAAGGGGTAATGAGCCAATAAACAACATGTCCTAGCAACAAATAATTTTCTTTTTATTACATGCCTGTTGTAGTAGTCCATAAATTCCTTTGAAGTGAATTCTCCTCCATTATATGATCTCAAGCATTTTATTTTTGAATCCATTTCATTTTCAACCAATTCCTTGTAGACCTTGAAATTTTCAAAAGCTTATGACTTATTCCTGAGAAAGAAAACTGCAGTCACTCTTGTATAATCATCAAATAATAACATAAAGTATTTATCACCTTTTAAAACCTTTGTTGTAGTTGGTCCAAGTAGATCAATATGCACAATTTCTAGTGGTCTTGTCATTGAATATTATTTTGATTTAAACCCGGTCTTTGTTTTCTTTCCTTGTTAACAATGCTTGCATAAATTCTTGGTTGGTTTTGTGATATGGGGAATTTCTCTAACTGCTTCCCTTTTGCTGACTTTGGAAAGGTTATCAAAAAGTGTGTGACCCATTCTTCTATTCCATAGCCAAATTCCATTTTCCTTTCCAAGGCAACACTTTTCATTTCCAATTTCACTTAATACATATATGTTGCTTGAAGTTCTCGTAGTTGTTGCAATCAATTTTCCTGAACCTTCTTTTCTTATCTCTCACTTTTGTGAATCAAAAGTAACTTTATGACCTTGGTCACACATTTGACTCACATTTATAAGATTATGTTTCATATCTTCTACTATTAGAACATTTTCTTCCTTGGTATTCTTGTTCCCAATTCTGACTGTGCCTTTTCCAATGATTTTAGTTGAATCATGATTTCCAAAGAAGACCGATCCATCTCTTTCCTGTCTTAATGTAAGAAACTTGTATCTACCACCTTTCATGTGTTTTGAATATACATTGTCAACATACCAACCACGTTTCTTCTTCTTAGCTTGTAGAGCGAGTGTGCATTCTTCATTGCTATATTGATTCTTCTTTCTTATGCATGTCCTTTTCTGAGGTTCCTATCTATGATTGTTTTGGTTATGTTGTGGTTCTCTAGGAGGGATTGTCATTCTGCAATATTTGGCCATGTGTCCAAAGTTGTTACATTTTTAGCATTCCACTTCAGTGCTCAAAGATTCAAACCTGTTGTAACTTCTTCTTTGTGTTTCACTAGGCCTTCTTGGATAACCATTTTGTGTATGACTTTCAAATTTGTTTATGTTCCTGTTGTTAGCTCTGCAATGGTGAGGATGTCCAGTGTCTCACCAAGCTCTACAACTTGTGACCTAACCCTGAGTTACACTCCATAAGTCTCCAAAACTGATACAATCTGAGACTCTCAACAAAAACAAGTACCACGACTCAAAACTCAGAATGGTTCTTAAAGATATTTCTCTTCTCCCACAAAGCGTTATACTCTATCTACCTCATACATCATATTTATACTACAAAAAATGTGAGAAAAACCATTACATCATAACAAAAACCATAGCCCTAGTGGATTAGGGTTTTCCACAAAATAACTTATTTCACGTGGTTGGTATTCAATCCAAACATTCCTTACTTTGACTCTATGCTTCTTCTCTTTAATTCCCAATGCACTTATTTCCTTTCCTTCTATCACGCTACTTTCCATTCTTTCCTGATATGATATTCTTCAATTGTTCCATTCCTTAGTTTTTTTTCCTTGTTTGCTACGTTGTACCCCAAAATAGCCTTCTCCAACAAGGACTTAACCAATTTTCCAATGCCTTTCATGCAAATTTTGCATATGAGGTGTCCTCCACATGGGATTCCATTGATGTGGCACTAATATGGACATTGATGAGGTTGCTATCTTGGTGCTGATGTGAATGGTATGACCCATTGACATCATCCCCCCTCCAAATCTTTGATATTAACCATTTATCTCTAGAGATAAATGGAGAAGAGTTAATTACCCCCAGATTCATCGTTCTTTCTCACAAAATTTCATTTTCTTATGTGGGGTTCCATACTCTCCCATTTTATTTTAATCAATATATATTCACATTTTCTTTATAAAATCTTGGTATTTGTTTTTCCCTTACAAATGTGGGATATACAACTATACATTAACAGTCACCATTTATGTCATCTTGCACATTCTTGTTCTGTAGTAGGTCTTCACGACTCAACTCTATATCCTACAAATATATCTCTTGTCCATATAGGTCCAATGTTGAAACTTGCACTCTGATACCAATCTATAATGTACCCAACCACCAGGCTAGGCCATGCTAGTCCAATAACACTCTCCAGAAACTATATGAAGTCACATTGTAACGTATCCAACCACCAACAGGCCAAATAATGAAAATACCAAGACTCTTCTCAAGTATTAAAGTTAATATCTAATAATAAAATTAATTTAAGAACACATGCAAGAGATAAGGTAGTAGAACATGCATTTAACAATAATCAATGAGAAACCTTAAAGAATATTTATAATTCCATACACAACCTTTTGAGCACTCAACACACCCTAAAAAGTTTGTGAACATTTTCTTTTTTTGGGTACCACTTAATCTTCGTTGTCGACTGTCTGCACAAATCGGTGACCCAGAGAGGGCTAGAGTTTCCCTGACTCACTTGAGAAATCCAGAATCAACAAAAGATAAAGGTGGTGAAAATCGTTTGGAAAGGCAAAGTAGCCGAGTACCAAACTTCATCGGCGTCGACCGATGAAAGCATTCCTTTCCCACGAACAACCTTAGGAAGGATTTTTCTGAAGGCCGATCCATTCGGTTTCAGCCAAGAAAAAGTGCAATAATGAACACTACACAGAGGTAAGGAGTAAATAGACAATCCCCAATCCCTACATCGGAGTGATGTGATGTGACGAGACATTTTACCTCCTTATGTGTCAGACACGCCACATTCAAAGATGGCAGTTAATTCGTAGATCGCGCATTAGTTACTAATTCATGCATGAATCAAAAGGATCTGTTAAACCCACCGATACAATTTATCTTCTCCCGTGACTCTGCCGTCAACTAGTTAAGGTTTATTTGCAGAAATACGAGGGTAATTTATTTTGAATTTACATATATTACTCATATTAATTGATCAATATGACTGATAGTACCTCTCTATTTATATCATGTTTGAGTCATTGTGCATGGCCCCATTCTACGCACCAAGAAATCCAGATCGCACAGAAGAGTGAAGCCAACAACCCGGAAGAAAACGCCCAAAGTTCAGTGAGTATTAAGAAATTGTCATAGCAAGTGTTACATGTATATATATGCTAAATGGATTTCATGCATTTCATTGTTAAAATGTCTGCACCCAATGCTTCTCTTTACGCATGTTCAAATGACATTTTAAATTGCAGGAACAATGCCTCTGAAGAAGCCTTCCACCAAGAAATCCCCGAGAGCCCCTAAGCTGCAAGAATTAGAAGTAGGATAAGGCTCCTCCCCATTAGTTGTGAGACAATTAGAATTCTCTCCCAATCCAGTGTCCTCCATTAAGAGAATCACTAAGGAGCCCTTTGTCCACCCCCCAGCTTTCAGAGATATAGAAGTAAGCATTGGAGCCAAGATGGAATTTCCTCGTTGGGAAGAATTTTTCAAGAAAATTAAGAAAGAAGAACCCCTTGAATATACTCCGCATAGTGATCCTGAAACAAGGAAACTCGACGATGAAGTCCTCCCCAATATTCACAAAGATTATCTGCACATGGTGGCAAGTCTGTCTCCTGTCTTTCCATGCATCAAGCTTCTGAAGTGGATTATTGACGAAACTGACGCCCAAAAATGTTTGATCAATGATGATAATGGTGAATGCATCGAATTTTTCCTGCCATCAGAGGTTCAGAGTTACTATAAGCTCAAAGATTTCGAGCTAAATCTGAGCACTGATTTCGTCTTGAGTTTCTATGCATCGCACAATACCAACAAAATCATGTTGTCTTGGTGGAGAGAAGACAAAAAATTCATAAACCAGACTGTTGGTTGGTATCCAACAACTAATCTCAGAGAACCATACATATATCTGATGGCTCTACTCTGCAGGTTACATGCGGAGAAATACTACTCCCGATTTTCAGAGGCTTGGATGCCTCTAGATTTTACAGTCACCATTTCAGGCACAGGCTTCAATTGGGGTGCCATCATCTCCAAGAAGTTGAGCACCTGCATAAAACAGGCTCAAGTGCTAAAGGAGGGAGATACTCCTGCCTTCTACATGGCCTCGTATCTACTAGATTTCATTTGGGACAAGAACGCTTTCGCTGGGATGAGCCTGGATTGGCACTCTTCGGAGCTCATGTTCCATGTATACCTCAACATCCTATGGGAAAACAAATGAACGAGAAACCTAGATCAAGGTTTTCAGCACCACATGGGAACCCCACTTATTACCCATTTATGTTCCCAACCGGCTAGAGTTAGGGGAAATTTGCTATCAAACCATCCTACAAGGATACAATGCAACTTTAGTGAAAGACAAGAGGTGATCTTTCATACCGTATGGGTTTCATATAAGATTATGCATGGCTAAAGATACCACACATGCATAACAACTCGGTCTAGGTCAATTTGAATTCCGGTGCCAAACTGGCCGATTTCGCAAACATGATCCGAAGGGATTGGTTCTACAGCACACGTCGCAGGAGAGCTTATCCTCAAGGAACCAGGTTTAGAGCTATGAGCCATGAAGAACGGGAAATATTTTTGGATCAGGAAGTTCAAAAAATTAGCCGACACCCAGGAGGAGAAGTTGCATATGAATTAGATGAGGAAATAAGTGATCTCGAAGAATACATTAAAGCTGTAGAAACTCACCAGAAATCCCCAGTACAAATCATGGATCTTATAGAAGATCAAGCTGCACAAGAAAGGGGTATGTTGTTTCTTCAATAAACTGAGTTGCTGATGAAATGGATGTGGGATGACCCGTATCTTTTCATAGGACCTGAATCCTCAAGTGTTGTTCAGTGTATCTCAACGGAGTCAAATGATCCTGGGTCCATAGTCCCTAACAATGCCCATGGGTTAGGAAACCTTGAACTTGCAACATCGTCGATCGATCCTTTGAAAGAAGGGACAACTCAACCAGAGACAGGTTGGGTATCGATAGAGACACAAGCACCCAATCCCTTGAGCACTGTTATACATATTTACAATGAAAACGAGAGTTCGAAACCCGCTCACGACACCCTGGTGCGAGTCCAAGAGGAAAAAGGTCCCGAGAAAAACACCTACCCTGAGCTCGAGGTCCAATACAAGAAGGCCTTACATATGGAAATATGGTTTGAAGGTGGCCTCGACACAAGAGAGTTCGACAGACAAGAAGTAGAAGAAAGACTGAGTGGTGAAACTCCACAAAAGAAAATTGACAGTTCTACGGCTGATGAGCAATTAAGCCATGAGTCTGTACCTGATGCTTCCATCACACCCAATATTCAAGTCCCAAATGAATGGCAAGCAGAGGCCAAATCCAAAAAACAGAGAGAAGAAATTTGAGAACCCACTCCTGAGAAGATATACATTGAGGGTATCTTAAGAAACAACCTCTCATAGGGAGATCAACAGATACCAGAACCAATAGATGAAGTAGCAGACATCTATGTGTTCTCCTATGATCAAAAGAGGAAGGCCATCATTCAAAGGCCCGCGAATAGGCGAAGGATAACTTTGGATCAGTCCATCGTGGTTACCACATAAAATTTGGATCAATCCATCATGGTTACCATAGAAGAGAAGTTAATCATCACTACAGATGCTCACATGTCTTAACTGATCGGCGTAGGAAAATCCCTCTCAGATGCTGCCTAGGACAGAGCCAGGAGAGATGAAAAGGAACTAGCCGACACATGGGAGGAGCTCGAACACCTGCACCATCTTGTCAAATACTATAAAGGAGCTACACATACAACCGTATATCTAAAGGAAGAGTTCAATGGAGTTTATAACGAGCTCAATAAGGAAAGGCACCTGTTAACTGAGGACATAGTCGAGTTCTAGGAGGATACTCTCATGGCACTCGCGACATGCAAAGAGATGGAAAAGTGGCATGAAAAGGCACAACTAGTAGTAGAGAGACTCAGATACATTGAGGCGGTCCAGAAGGGTTGAGAAAAGGAAAATCATGGCATTCGGTTGGTTTGAAAAAGTAGTCTCAAACACATGAAGAAATCTGTCGAATACTAGGAGAAGATGACCTGGGACCCACATCGAGAAATCCAAAAGCAATGGGCCAAGTGCCAAAGACACTGGGGTGAAATTAATAAAGTAATGAAAGATGTCGGCCTCCCCGAATTTGACACCCCCGATGAATTCACTAAACTGAGCGATGTGTTTAAGATGCACTCCATACAAGACTTGCTTTGGGACGAAGAGTGTGCAAAGGTCACCGATGCAAAGCCAGGGAAAGTGCAACAATTCACAAGTCACCTGATCAGAGCTCGAGCCATGCTGCAACAACTGAACTCCAGTTTGGTAAAATACCGGATGCATGCAGTAGACATCAGAGGAGTATATGTTGCCCCTATGGAACAACATAGGTTCCCATGGGCTCAAACTTGTGAAGATTTGTTTATCAGCTGGTTTGAATATGAAAGAAACCACCCTTTTCAAGAGGCATCTTAGGTGGACTGTTGAAAGAAACTGTTGGATGATCACTCCACGAGGAAAATTTTGTTTAGCTTAAATTGTATTTAGTTTTTAATTACAATTGAGTTTTAGATTATAAATAGAGACATCGACTGATTAGTCAAGGGTCGATGCTTGTTGTAAGAACTATTCCTTTTTGGTTGTTGATAATTATTTTGAGACTGTTGTGAATTGAGAAGTCCTTTTGGACCAAAGACAAGCTATTTTCATCATATGTATGTGATTGCAGTTGGAGAAGAATTACTTACTTTCCTGTTACATGAATGATGCAGTAAATGAGTAAGAGAAATTAATTATGTTATCAAGTTATCTGGTGCAATGTCTTGATGTTCTTTGCTTTAATGATGAAGATAAATTGTTGTGTTGTTATGTGATGAATGTTATGGTAGATGAATTATTTTTCTTACCATGATCTTGATTACATATGTGTTTTCTTATGTTAATTATTTTTTCTCAGACAACAGTTGGATGTTCATTTGGTTAGTGTATTAGTATTAAGCCCTGTGGCATAGAATAACTGTCTGCATGTTTGAGCAGCAGGTTATCCCAAGCTCAACCTCTTCCCATTAGTTAAAACTTCTATCTTGTTATTTGTCAAGTTGGTTTATACTGGCTTGCATCTCTCATACCAACCCCACCCAAGAGAAATACGGAAAAAGAACTGTCCTAACTAAAGGAAGAGCCTTCACCAGAAAACACAAAGCCCATCAATAATTTGGCTAGATCGCAAGATCTGGAGAGCCATTCCACTCCAAATGCTACAGAGTCTAATTGGGACTCGGCGGCGGGTTTGGTTCCTACTATTGAATCAGGGGATTTAGGCCACATTAACAGAATTGGTGCTAGAAGGAGGGACGAAGAATGAATGGATGAACATATAACTTATATAACATTTTTAACAGTCTACAGATTCTTTACGGTCCACATGCATGGATAGTCATCCAACAGAGAACCCACGATTACTGAGTACTCCCAAAATGGGTAACTCTCCCAAGACTGAGGAAGAACCTTATCACCCTAAAATACCCTACGCCCTCCCTCATGAGGAAGTGAATCAATTCAGGAGAATCACCAGAGCCTACACCTGACAGATCGACGCGTTGTACTTAAATCCCATCCTCCCTCAGAGAAAACAACAAAGCAGACCAGTGGTTAGCACTCCTGACGAAGTTTTCATACACTCCATCGAAGAATTAATAGACTTCGTGATCACTGAAATCCAAGAACCTCTTAATCTCATCCCCGAAACGCTAGCCGACAATATCCCCGAGCCTGACGACTTTTTGGAAGAAGAGGAGTTTGACTCTGACTCCAAAGATATGGAAGGGAACAATGGTCATGAGGAGGAAAGAGAAGTTCCACTTCAAGACAACTAGCCTTGGTTAGCCGGAGAAGATGTGGCCATCCCTGGATGAGTACACAATCTTTCTTGACACCTAGAAAAGCTGCTTCCCAAGTAAGACCCTGAAACTTCAGGCTTGCCTGAAGACCATATCAAGAAATTCATACTTGCAATCAGACTTATGAATGTTCAACATGAAGACTTAGTATGTAGATTTTTTCCCTACACGTTTGAAAACTCTTCTTCCACGTGGTATTTTAATTTGCTGGTAGGATCTATAACTAGCTAGACTAAATTCCAAAAGAATTTTCTAGACAAATTTGCAGAAGAAACTACTACAGGAGCCCTGACGACTGAGTTGTTTGCAACCAACATGAACCCAAAAGAAAGGGTCAAGGATTTAAATCAAATATTCACAACCATCTTAAACAAATTCCAGCCCGCGGTGAACCCACTCAAGAATTGCAGATTGAGGTTTATGCCAATGTGCTTTCGGCTTCTATTTCAATGTTCGTTAAAAGAGCTGCCAAGAAAACCCTCGCTCAGAATTTCGAAGAGGCGAAGAAAATGGAATTTCATATTAAAGGATGTAAAGAAGGCCAAGCCTCTCTAGTAATAAAATAAATTTAACCCCCTCCTAGGAGAGGGCTCCTTCTAACTAGACCACCGGGGAAACTGGCTGGACAGGCTCCTGATAAAGGTAATGGAGATATAGAAGATCTGCAGCAGATGGTCAAGAAACTATCAAATGAGATTATAGACATGAAAAGAAGAACAGGGGAAGGAAACCAAGGCCAAAGACCTTATAAGCCTTTCTTTAAAAGAAACTAGCCTTTCAAAGAAATTGAGCCTCCCCCAACCAACCTAAACATTGACCTAGGGAATGTTTCGTTTGATTCTTTTTGCACCTATCATCAGGAGAATCATTCTGAAAGAGAATTCCCTCAATGGGTCCACGCCATGAATTTAATGGCCAATTGTTTTCTGGACGAAGTCTCACTGACCGAATAGTCAAGTAGTTCGGCCATTAATATTGTTGATCAAGAAGAAGCTAACCCACAACGATAAATAGCCATGGTGATATGGGATTCTAACGTAATCACATCTTCAGATGATCTATTTGAGTCTTGAGAACAACCCACATAAGTTTTGGTAGCACAAACACATAGTAAAGGTCAACCCGGCTCAAAAAATGTTGATGTCGCTAGGGCCGCGCAAGGTAAGTTAACTCCCGATCTCCCGAAAATACCTTTCTCTCCCAGTGAAAAGCCTATAAGAATCCATACCAAGGAATTTCCCAAGTTGGATTACAACGTATTTGAATATTTGAAAAAGATGAAGGCTAATATATCGGTTATGGATATATGTAGGATTCCTCAGTAGAAAGACTTTCTGTTGCAAGCTCTGAGCTCAGTAGAAGACTCGACTACAGGGAATGGCCGGAAGAAAGATCTATCTTCGACAGATTTGGAAAGAAAGACAACCATAAATACCTACTCAGAAGGTAGGAAGGAGAAGCCTTTTGCACCACCTTTCCTTTTAACGTTCGAAGTTTTCAACAGGAATCTTCACAATTGCTTCGTAGATTCTGGGGTGTCCTCTAATGTAATTCCCTTGGTCATTTGTAAGAAACTGGGTGTTTTCCCTCTCAGAAGTGATAAACATGTCATACAACTGGACAGAACCTAATTCAAATTTATGGGAGAACTCAAATATGTAATGATCAGGATAGCGACACATCCTAATTTCGTACAAATAATTGACATCATTGTAGTAGATATCCCAGAGGCATGTGGACTATTGTTGAGTCATGATTGATCCTAAAAGTTAAATGGATATTTTAGTACGGAATGGGCACACCTTTGGTTACCTCTAAAGGGATACAAGAGAATGATTAGAATCGATAGAGAAAGATATCTTAAGCATACGATCACCGACCTAGAAACCCCGAACGAACTCGCATATACCGATTTCCTAGTATTGAGAAATTACTCCTGTGATTCCCACTTCAGGGACTTTGCTCCTTTAATGTCTATTTTTCCTCTTACCAAAAACTCCGAAATGATCTTTCAGGAGGAACCACAGACGCCGATAGAAAACGCTCTCTTTTTCCAAAATCCCACGATCAAGCTTAAGGGACGAGAGATCAGTAAGAACGAAATCGATATAGAATGAAGAAAGGGTGATTACCTTCCACATATCTGGACCCTCTGCTTCGATGGATCTAAATCACAACAAGGTTAAGGAGCAGGGTGTATCCTTATCAATCCTAAAGGAAGACATTATTTCCTATCCTACAGGCTAGAATTCGAATGTACCAACAACACTACCGAGTATGAATCTCTAGTGCAAGGATTAAAGAAAGCCATCGATCTGGGTGTCAAGGAATTAAAGGTTTTCGGGGATTCTAAGATTATTGTTAGAAAATTAAGGAATACTATTCATTGTAATTCGCCTCATCTTAAGAACTACCAGCAGGAGGTGCATACGCTAATAGAGTGCTTTGATGCTTTCAATATCATCGCAATCCCGAGAGAAAAGAATGTTCTTGCCGACTCCTTAGCCACAAGTGCTTCTTGAATGTCACGTTTAGAAGATTATGAAGCCTCCTGATTCACTATGGAGTTTCTCTACAAACTGTCGATGCCAAACAATATTTCCAATTGGAAAGTCTTTGAAGGTGATGAGCAAATCATAAACTTCTTGACCAACCAAGACAATTTCAAAGACCTAGCCATAGATGATGAATAGTTCTAAGAGAAAACAACTGAAACTAATCCCCAAATAGCACAAGATGTTGGAAAACTGAAGGCCCACACAATCCCAAGGGGGGTAGCTAATCTAGAAAGTCGTTTTGATCTAAAGGATCATTTTAAAGGACCCAAAAGTGCGAACACTAGTAGCTCTTTCCCCCTCCATGAAACTGTGATTCTTGGGACTCCAGAAAACCCGAAGAATGTTAATCTCGGAAAAAATATGTCTAAGGAAGAGAGGAAAGCCTACCTCAAATTATAAAGACAATACCAGGATGTCTTTGCATGGTCCTACAAGGATTTGAAAATGTACGATACCCACATTATTCAGCACACCATCCCATTGAAACCCGAAATGAAACCTTTCCAGCAAAAGCTCCGAAAGTATCACCCGTCCCTAGAGCCTCTCATGTACTAGGAATTAAGGAAGCTTCTATATGTGAGGATAAATTTTCAGGTCATACATTTTGCATGGGTGGCAAACCTCATTCCGGTAAGGAAAAAGTTGGGCGAAATTCGACTATGCGTAGATTTTCGGAACCTCAATAGAGCTTCAAAGAAGGACAATTACCCGGTCCCACCGATGGAGCAACTCCTATAGACCATGTTGGGATCATATATTTTTTCCTTACTAGATGGTTTCTCAGGCTACAACCAAGTGTTGGTTTCAGAGGAAGACCATTTAAAGACCACCTTCTGAACTAAATGGGGAACCTTCGCTTATAAATAAATGCCTTTTGGGTTAATCATTGCAAGAGAAACCTTCCAAAGGGCCATGGATGTGGATTTTCGGGGGCTTATCAATAGGTACGTGGTATTATATTTAGATGATGTAATAGTGTATTTGAAGAATAGGGAAGAACACATCCAACACTTAACTCATATTTTCAAAAGGTGTCGAAAATACGGTATATCGCTAAATCCTAAGAAAACCATCTTCGGTCTCGATGAAGGTAAGTTGTTAGGTCATATTATATCTCAAGCAGGTATCCACATAGATCTAGAATGAATTAAGGCCATAACTCAACTCTCGCTACCCCATAACAAGAAAGCCATGCAGTCCTTTTTTGGACAAATCAACTTTGTGAGGAAATTCACCCCCGATTTCGCCGAAATTATCAAACCCTTGCAAAAGATGATTCGCAAGGATGCCAATTTCAAGTGGGATGATGAGATAAAAGAAACTTTAAACAATATCAAAGCTTCCATATTCTGGGCTCCGGTGTTGCGAAGTCCCTATTTTAACAGAGACTTTTCCATTTATACTTTCGCTTCCGACCAATCACTAGCGACGGATTTGACCCAGAAAGATGATGACAACAATGAAGCCCCAATGTTATTTATGAGTACTAATCTTCAAGGAGTTGAGTTCAATTATCCTTCCATAGATAAATAGGCCTACATGGTCTACAAGGCAGTAAATCATTTCATGTCCTACATTCTCAAAAATCACACTAAGGTGATTGTGCCGCACCCTGCGGTCCGATCCCTGTTTACCCAACAAAAAATGGGGGAAAGAAGGGGGAACTGGATCGAAGTAGTCCAGGAATTTGATCTAGATATAAAACCTGCCAAACTAGTAAAAGGACAAGGTCTATGCAAGCTCGCAGTCGAAGCCCAGGATCAAGCAAATGAAGATTTCGGGTGGGAAAATGAAATGGCACTATGGTGCAATGAAGTAGCATACATCTCCCCAACACAAGACTCTTGGTACAAGGATTTGACTTATCTTTTGCATCACGAGGCTTGACCGAAGAAACTTAACCCTAAGAAAAGGAGAGCCCTAAGATTGAAATATGCACAGTATCGTCTTATAAACTCTGTACTCTTCCGGATCAACTATGATGGGGTATTATTGAGATGTCTCGAATGAAAAGACACTGGCAAGGTGCTAACAAAATTCCATGATGGTCCCACTGGACGACAATTTGCAGGAAACACTACTGCCCATAAGATTTTGAGAGTCGGCTATTACTGGCCCACCTTGTTTAAAGATTCTCACACTCATGCTAGGAACTGTAAGACTTGTCAATTAAGTGTCGGGAAGGAGAAAAGGGAAGCAATCACACTTCAACCCATGACTGTCTCCAGGCCTTTTGAGCAGTGGGGGTTGGATATCATAGGAGAAATTACTCATAGTTCTTCAAAACTCCACAAGTACATTCTTACTTCTACCGACTATTTCACCAGATGGGTAGAGGCCATTCCTCTAATTCATGTAAATGAGAACGTAGTGATCCAATTTTTAGAACAACAATTGATCACAAGGTTTGGCGTCCCCTCTGTTCTGGTCTTTGATAATGCAACCTACTTTTCTTCTATCGTATTGACTGAGTTTGCTCTGGATAAAGGAATTATAATCAATTACTCTGCAAATTACTATCTGCAGGGATACTAAAAAAGACGGTTACATATAACCATAGAAATTGGCATAATCAAAAACCTGGTAAGGATACTAAAAAAGAAGGTTACAGATAACCATAGAAATTGGCATAATCAACTTCATAATGCCCTATGGGACGATAGGGTCACACCTAAAGAAGCCACAGGAAATTCCCCATACTTCTTATTCTACGGGAAATAAGTTGTCCTCCCGAACACACTCTATCTGCCATCTCTTCAATTGGCCTAAGACTCCTAGGAAGAACCCTCGTTGGCCATGCAATAGAGAATCGACACTCTACTCATGTTGGAGGAAGAGAGAGAAAAGTCTAAGTCAAAATTCCTGGCTCACTAACAGATAGTGAAACGATGGTTTGATAAGCATAAGGCTAAAGAAAAGGCCTTCGAGGTAGGAGACTTAGTGCTTAAGTGAGACAAAGAAAATGAACCTAGGGGAAAACACTCTAAGTTTCAAAGCCTATGGCTTGGCCCCTTCCAAGTAGCCGAGAGAATCGGGGTAGGTACCTATCGATTGCAAAACGTAAGGGGGGAACTTGACAACCTCCCAGTAAATGGCCAAGCCATAAAACAATACTTTCATTGAATTAAAAAAAAAAAAATTAATAAATAAATATATTATAATATATGTAGATGTGAATACATTGTGTGTGGGAAGCAAGGAGGAATCGTAGATCTTGCATTTGCCCATGAAATCGCCATTTTTTGAGCACTCAACACACCCTAAAAAATTTGTGAACATTTTCTTTTTTTGGGTACCACTTAATCTTCTTCGTCGACTGTCCCCATGAATTGACAACCCGGAGTTTCCCCGTCTCACTTGAGAAATACGACATCGGAAAAAGATAAAGGTGGTGAAAATCATTTGGAAAGTCAAAGTAGCCAAGTACCGACCTTCATCGACATCAGCCGATGAAAGCATTCCTTTCCCATGAAGAACCTCAGGAAGGATTTCGCCAAAGGCCGATCCATTCGGTTTCGACAAAGAAAAGGTGAAATAATGAACACTACGTAGAGGTAAGGAGTAAACAACTGATCCCCAATCCCTATGCCAGAGTGATGTGACACGACGAGATGTTTTACCTCCTTATGTGTCAGACATGCCACATTCAAAACTGGTAGTTAATTCGTAGATCACGCATTAGTTACTAATTTGTGAACGAATCAAAAGGATCCATTAAACCCACCAATACAGTGTATCTTATCCCGTGCCTCCTCCATCAACTAGTTAAGGTTTATTTGCAGAAATATGAGGGTAATTTATTTTGAATTTACATTTATTACTCGTATTAACTGATCGATATGACTCATAGTACCTCTCTAGTTATATCTTGTTCGAGTCATTGTGCATGGCCCCATTCTGCGCACCAAGAAATTCATAATGAACAAAAGAGTGAAGCCAACAACCCAGAAGAAAACGCCCAGAGTTCAGTGAGTATTAAGCAATTTCCATAGAAATCATTACAGGTATGTATCTGCTAAATGGTTTTCATACATTTAATTGTTAAAATGTTTGCACCCAATGCTTCTTTGTACACATTTTCAAATGACATTTTAAATTGCAGGAACAATGCCTCCAAAGAAGCCTTCCACCAGAAAATCCCCAAGATCCCCTAAGATGAAAGAATCAGAAGTAGGAGAAGGCTCCTCCCCATCAGTTGCTAGACAATTAGAATTTGCTCCCAAGCCACTATCCATCATTAAGAGAATCACCAAGGAGCCCTTTGTCCATCCCCCAGTTTTCAGAGATACGAAAGCAAGCATTGGAGCCAAGATGGAATTTCCTCACTGGGAAGAAGTTTTCAAGAAAATCAAGAAAGAAGAACCCCTCAAATATACGCTACATAGAGATCCTGAAACAAGGAAACTCGACGATGAAGTCCTCCCCAATATTCGCAAATCTTATCTGCACATGGTGGCAAGCTGGTCTGCATTCTTTCCGTGCATTGAGCTCCTGAAGTGGATTATTGACCACACTGACACCCAAAAATGTTTGATCAATGATGATAACGGCGACTGCGTTAGAGTCATCCTACCATCAGAGGTTCAAAGTTACTATAAGCTCAAAGATTTTGAGCTAAAGTTGAGCACTAATTTCGTCTTGATTTTCTATGCGTTGCATGATACCAGCAAAATCATGTCGTCTTGGTGGAGAGAAGACAAAAATTCACAAACTAGACTGTTGGCTAGTATCCAACAACTAATCTCAGGGAAACATACATATATCTCATGGCTCTACTTTGCAGGTTACATGGGGAGAAAGACTGCTCCTGATTTTTAGAGGTTTGGATGCCTCTGGATTTTACAGTCGTCATTTCAGGAACATGCTTCAATTGGGATGCCATCATCTCCAGGCAGTTGAGCACTTGCATAAAATAGGCTCAGGTGCCAAAGGAGGGAGATACCCCCACCTTCTACATGACCTCGTATCTACTGGACGTCATCTGCGCCAGGAACACTTTCATAGGGATGCATCTGAATTGGCACTCTTCGGATCTCGTGGTCCATGTATACTTCAACATTCTATGGGAAAACAGATGAACGAGAAACCTACATCAGGGTTTTCGGCACCACAGGGGCACCCCACTTATTAGCCATTTATGGTCCCGACTCGCTAGTGTTAGGGGAAATTTTCTATCAAACCATCCTGCAAGGACACAATGCAACTTTAGTGAAAGGCAAGAAGCAGGATTTCATACCGTATGGGTTTCATATTGGATTCTACATGATTAAAGATACCACGCATGCTAAACAATTCGGTTTAGTTCAATTGAAATTTCAGTTCCAAACTGGCTGATTTCACAAACACGATCCCAAGGGATTGGTTCTACAACACGTGTCACAGGAGAGATAATCCTCGAGGAACCAGGTTTAGAGCTATGAGCCACGAAGAATAGGCAAAATTTCTGGAGCAGGCAGTTCAAGAAATTAGCCAACACCCAGGTGTAGGAACTCACCAGGAATCCCTGGTACAAATCAGGGATCTTTCAAAAGATCAAGCTACACGAGAAAGGGGTACATTATTGCTTTAGCAAATCAAGTTGCTAATGAAATAGATGTGGGATGACCTGTATCTTTTCATAGGACCTGAAGCCTCAACTGTTGTTCAGAGTATCCCGACGGAGTCAAATGATCCTGGGTCCACATTCCCCAACAACACCCATGGGTTAGGAAACCTTGAACCCACAACATCGTCGGTCGATCCTTCAGAAGAAGGGACAACTCGACCATAGAAAGGCCAGGTATTGATAGAAACATAGGCACCCAATCCCTTGAGCACTCCTATACATATTTACAGCGACGAAGAGAGTCCGGAACCTGCTCACGGCACCCAAGTGTGAGTCCAAAAGGAAAAAGTTACCGAGAAAACCACCTCCCCTGAGTCTGAGGTCCAAGACAAGAAGGACTTATAGATGGAACTAGGGTCTAAAGGTGGCCTCGACACAAGAGAGTTCGACAGATAAGAAGAAGAATCAATACCGAGTGACAAAACTCCATAAAAGAAAATCGGTAGTTCTACGACCGATGAGCAGGTAAGCCATGATTCTGTGCCCGATGCTTCCATCACGCCTAATATTCAAGTCCCAGACGAATGAAAAGTAGAGGCCGGATGCACAAAACACAGTGAAGAAATTCGAGAAACCACTCCTGAGAAGATATACACTGTGGGTAGCTTAAGAAAAAGCCTCTCATGTGGAGATAAACAGATACCAGAACCAGTAGACAAAGTAGCATACATCTATGCGATCTCCTATGATCAAAAGAGGAAGGCCATCGTTCAAAGGACCACGAAGAGGCAAAGGATCACTTTGGATCAATCCATTGTGGTTACCATAGAAGAGAACTTAATCATCACTGCAGATGCTCACACGTCTGAACTAATTGGCATAGGAAAATCCCTCTAAGATTCCTCCCAGGACAAAGCCAGGAGAGATGAAAAGGAACTAGCCGACACCCAGGAGAAGCTTGAACACCTGCACCATCTTGTCAAATACTATAAAGGAGTGACACAGACCATCGTATATCTGGAGGAAGAGTTCAACAGAGTTTATAACGAGTTTAATAAGGAAAGGTACCTATTAACCCATAACATAGTTGAGTTCCAGGAGGATACTCTCATGACACTCACGACATGCAAAGAGATGGAAAAGTGGCATGAAAAGGCACAACTAGAAGTAGAGAGACTCAAATACATTGAGGTGGTCCAGTAGGGTTGAGAAAAGGAAAATCATGGCATTCGGTTGGTTGGAAAAAGTAGTCTCAATTGCATGAATAAATCCGTCGAATACTGGGCAAAGATGACCTAGGACCCACACCACAAAATCCAAAAGCAATGGGCCAAGTGCCAGAGACACTGGGGTAAAATTAATAAAGTAATGAAAGATGTCAGTCTCCCTAAATTTGTCACCCCCAATTAATTCACTAACCTGAGTGATGTGTTCAAGACACACTCCTTACAAGACTTGCTTTGGTCCGAAGAGTGCGCAAAGTTCACCGATGCAAAGCCAGGGAAAGTGCAACAATTTGTAGGTCACCCGATCAAAGCTCAAGCCATGTTGCAACAATTGAACTCTAGTTTGGTAAAATACTGGGTGCATGCAGTAGACATCAGAGGAGTATATGCTACCCCTAAGGAACAACACAGGTTCCCATGGGCTCAAACCTTTGAATATCTGTTTATCAACTGGTCTGAATATCAAAGAAGCCACCTTTTTCAAGAGGCATCTCAGGTGGACTGTTGAAAGAAACTTTTGGATGATCAGTCCACATGGCAATTTTTGTTTAGCCTAAATTGTATTTATCTGTTAATTTCAGTTGAATTTTAGATTATAAATAGAGACATCGACTGATTAGTCAAGGGTCGATGGTTGTTGTAAGAACTATTCATTTTTGGTTGTTGATAATTATTTTGAGACTATTGTGAATTGAGAAATCCTTCTAGACCAAAGACATGCTATTTTCATCAGATGTATGTGATTGGAGTTGGAGAAGAATTAATTCATTTCCCATTCCATGAATGATACAGTAAATGAGTAACATAAATTAATTATGTTGTCAAGTTATTTGGTGCAATGTATTGATGTTCTTTGTTTTAATGATGAAGATAAATCGGTGTGTTGTTATGTGATGAATGTAATGGTAGATGAATTATTTTTCTTACCATGATCTTGATTACGTATGTGTTTTCTTCTGTTAATTAGTTTTTCTCAGATAGTAGTTGGATGCTCATTTGGTTAATGTATTATTACTAGGCCCTGTGGCATAGAATAACTGTCTTCATGTTTGAGTAGCGGGTCATCCCAATCTCGACCTCTTCCCACTAGTTAATACTTTTCTCCTGTTATTTGTCAAGTTGGTTTATACTGGCTTGCATCTCTCATACCAGCTCCACCTAAGAGAAATATGGAAAAAGAACTGTCCTAACTGAAGGAAGAGACTTCACCAGAGAACACAAATCCCATCGATAATTTGGCCAGATCGCAAGATCTGGATAACCATTCCACTCCAAACGTTGCAGAGTCTAATTGGGCCTCGGCGGTGGGTTTGGTTCTTGTTGTTGAATAAGGGGATTTAGGCCCCATTAACACAACCATATCTAACAAGAAAATATATTGGATATGCAAATATTAGAAATAATAATCAGTACGAAATAATTTTACAGATATAAATAGAGAAACCATATAACAAAGAAAGAAATTATCTTAAATATAACAATCACTAATTGGGTGCAGACCATGGGCATTCCACCCAACCATAGACATTGTTATTCCAAGTCTCAATAGTAGGTCACCCCCGAGCTAAGGATATTAATCCACAAGAACATGTTTCAAGAATACACTCGGCTTCCCAAACTAGTAAGCACTAAAGCTCTCATAGGTTTCTCATC
>JASDQU010589240.1:27273-38372 GCA_032191745.1 Picea mariana | reverse complement strand
AGTTTTGATAACTTAGGAGGTTATGCAGGTTTTTTTTTAGGCACATATTGTTAAATTGTGATTTAATAGGGGTATAGGTAGGAAAATCTAAGAGCAAGTGTTTTTCATATTCTACCCTCTTAATGTCACAAATATGATAGATTATTTCATCCCACAGAATTTTGAGAATTGTCCAACATCCAATTTCACTATGTAACTCGGGAGAGTTTATTCTTATTTTAGAAATGTTGATTTTATTATTTTCACTTCTCAAAACTAAGAGGTACTTTTTATATTCTAAATTAGGGTTGATCACCTCCTTGTAGTATCTTAATTTCCTTTTATCCACTAATTCTTTATAACACCACATATTGTCCTTAAATTTAGAAGTGACAATGTTTGTAATATTATCAGTATTTTGCATTATGGATTCTTCTTGTATTCCCAAATTATTTAGCCAAGATCTGGCATCTTTATTCCATCCTCGCTTGAGCCACTAGTGGTTTTGGATAGAGTTTGAAACAATTTGGGGGAGCCTCTTATCATCCATGTTGTTTATCTTGTTCTTGTAAGTTAGTTATTTAATCATAGAAATGCTCTCGAGGGGGAAAAGGATTGATTCTATGAGGAGGATAGGATAGGGTGTACTTCCCTTAATTTTGAGATTATAAGTTATTAAATTATTTTGAATATGTTATATGTTTCTCCAAGATTCTCTAGATACACATATCCCTGATACTTAGCATCACACCATTGAAATAATTTAACCACCAATTTAGATCCACCTTAACTTTGGATCTATCATGTGATGAGAGGGATCAAATCCCTTGAGGTGCAAACATTTCCTCATGTTTTTTTCAATTTAGAAAAAGTTTTCACCTCAAGGGACTTAATCCCTCTCCATGCATGATAGATATGGACTTAATATGTGTCTACACAAGTTCTTTACACACACACACACATGCCATGTGTCAACTCCATGTTGAGCACCTAAGTCTCCATCATACTAATTAGCAAACCATTGAAATGTCTTCACCATGAGAATTTTTTGAATTTCAATTCACACACACACACACACACACACACACACACACACACACACACAATGTGCGAAGCTTTGAGGATTTTCTGAGTCTTTTTGTTTACTTCATTTGGTGGGATCAAAACCTTCTTTGGAAAGATCGACTTCATTAGGAAATTCATACTTGATTTTGCTGAAACAATTAAACAATTGCAAAAACTTATTCATAGAGATGGTAATTTTAAATGAAGTAAAGAAGAAAAGGAATCCTTTTGAGAAAATTAATATTGCTATCTCTCAAGCACCTTTTTTAGGGAGTCCCAATTTCAACAAGGGTTTATTCCTTTATAGAACTTGATCTCCATTTATATACATAATTGACTCCCAAAAAGATGCAACCCTAAGAGGGTGATGATGACAATTGTCGTCACCATGATTTCTTCCTTTGATCAATCTCTAGCAAATTTCCTTACTCAAAAGGGTGATGATAACAATGAAACTCTTATTTCTTTCATCAGTACCAACTTACAAGGGGAAGATCTGAACTACCTTTCCATTGACAAATAGGCTTATGATGTTTATAAGGTTTTTAATCATTTTAGATCATATATTCTTAAGAATTGTATTAAATTCATAGTGACTCATGTTGTGGTGAGGTCACTTTTTATGCAACACGAGTTAGGAGAATGGAGGGGAAATTGCATGACTATTATCCAAGAATTTGATCTTGAAATAGAACCTGCCAATATAGTCAGGGGTCAAGGTTTGTGTATGTTGGCTACGAAATCTCAAGACTCCTTAGATCCAGGTGAGTCTGGATGGGAAAATGAGATGCCTGTGTATTCTAGAAAAATACATTTTATCCAAACCAATAGCGACTCCTGGTACTTTAAACTTTCTTATTTCCTGTATTACAGTATTTTCTTGAATCACTTGAATTCTAAAGAAAAAAAAAGCACTATGATTTATATCTTCCCACTATCATATGATAAACTTAGTTTTATTCTGAAAAAAAATTATGATGGAGTATTATTAAGATTCTTGGAGAGATATGACACAGAAAATGTATTGAAATATATTCACAATGGCCCAAACAATGGGAATCTTGTATGAGAAACAACAACCCATAAGATTATGATGGCAAGTTACTATTGGCCAAATTTATTTAGATATTCTCATGAATATGTTGGGAAAAGTAATATTTGTCAATTAAGTGCAGGAAAGGAGAAGAAGGCATCTATCCCATTGCAGCTAGTAACCATTTCTAAAGAATTTTAGCAATGGGGAATATATGTTATAGGAGAAATTAATACAAACTCATCAAAACAACACAAAAACATCTTAATAGCAACAAATTTTTTCACTAGATGGTTGGAAGTCATTCGCCTCAATTGACTTAATGAAAAGGTAGTCATTCAGTTTCTAGAACAATGGCTAATTTTCAGGTTTGGAGTACCATCTGTGATTGTGCTTGATAATGCTACTTATTTTTTCTTCTACTCTTTTGACTAAATTTGCACTTGAGAAAGGGATTATCCTTAGGTATTATACTAATTACTATCCATGGGGAAATGGTGGATCTAAGTCTACTAATATGAATTTGATTTTCCTAATTTAAGAAAATTGTTACTAAAAATCATAAAAGTTGGCATAATGATTTACATAATGCTCGATGGGTTGATAAGGTGACCCCTAAGGAATCTTTAGGCACTTCTCGATATTTTCTTTTTTTTATGGTCAGGAGGCAATTTTACCAACAAATATCTATATCCCATCTTTTCAATTGTCCCATTCCTCCATAGGTTAGCCTCTCTCCAGTATATAACAATGAATTGATGCATTTCTTATGCTAGAGGAGGAAAGGGAAAAGGATAAAAATAAATTAACAACTCACCAATAGTTGGTTAAAAGGTGTTTCAATAAAAATAAATATGGTGATGAGAACTTTAATGTGGGGGATCTAGTTCTAAAATGGGACAAAGTTAATGAAACTAAGGGAAAACACTATAAATTTTATAATTTATGGCTTGGTCCTTACCAAATAGCTGAGAAAATTGGGGCTATCACTTTTCGATTACAAATCTTGGGAGGTGAATTGTATTCTCTCCCTATCAATGACCAGAGTCTCAAATGATATTTCACTTAGCTTCTCCATGTGAATAGTTTTGTATTACAAAATTTTATTTTCTTTTGGATTTCTTTCATTTGTTTTTATGTCTCATTTTTGTTTTAGTTTAATTAACATTTTTTTCTTCATAAATTCATATTTTTTTGTATCTCGACAATAGTGCTGCATTTTTAGCTTTGGGTGGAGCATGATAAACTATCCTCGGATATCATGCCTTGTCTATTTKGTACCAAAAGTAAGGGGAATCAAGTTTTAATAGGAATAKAAGTCAKGATACGTGTGTGTGTGTGTGTGTTTGTGTGTGTGTGTGTGTGTGATCTGAGGGAGAAACATATTTCTTGATCTATGGTTAGGAATTTATCAAAGGTGAAATTATGGAAGGAAGGGAAGTATGGCTCATACTATGTAGTGAAACTAATGAAAACATTACTCCTTTTAAGGAAGAATTTTCCTAAAAATCCAAAGTAATTGTTCACCTTCTCCAGTAATATATATCATCTTCCTAGACTAGGTTCATATCCCACGTGAAATCCTCATCACAAGACTATCCAGAAAGGGATACACATGTTTTGCATGATAATAATAAGAGAAAAAAAGTGGAAAGGAAGGAAAATAACTCTAAGGGGATGAACAATGTCAAGGAGGGAATGAAAATATCTTTGTAATGGCTATGGATGCTCATTGGAAGAGGAGCAAGGTTTATGATATAAAGGTGACTCCATTGGGTCTATGGATGCTCACTCATAGTAGAGAAACACCATAAAGGTAATAGACTTACCTAGAGATTACTAATTAAGTTTATCCTATCATGGTTGATATTAGATTAGGATTCATTTGTAAAGCATGGATCACTGGTCAATGATAAAGATCTTTGGAAAATATGATAAATCCCCATGACAAGGCATCCATGTCATTCCCTGGATTATATATATAGATTTTTAAATATTTCTTGAGTTCTATCTTATGTTCTATGTTTTCCACCTGAAATTTGCATTATTATTCTCCCAAGGTATAGTCAGATATTATGGTTTYRCATAGTGAATGTCCATTTGTTGAATACACAACACACCCTTTTAAAATTTTGAATTTTAGGGTACTACTTTCTTTTGTTACTTTTACATTATTTTGTGTTTTTTACTTTTTTCTAGATTGTGTACTGTTTTCTTTCTGAAGTTGATGTTTTTTCTTTCTTTTTCTTTTCACATTTTTTCATACTTTAAAATATTAGGAAAACTCTAAAGAAATTCTCATGTTTTGCACAAAACGGAAAATAAAAGGAAATAATTTAAAAAATAATAAATGAGAGTTTAAAACACAAAGATCACATGATCCATTGAGGATTGGGGCACAAAAGAATGAGTTTAAACAACCTAAACTCATGATCTCGATGCAATTCTTAAAAATAAGTGTTAATGATATATCAACATTGGGGTAAGTCCAGAAGCTTGAAATAAAAGTGTCAAGAATTCATTGATCATTGATAATCCATCGGTCATCAACAAAATTCATTAGATCTTTGAGGTAAGGAGTTAACATAAAATTCCAATCATCGATGAGCTATATGGAATTGAAAAAAATAATATGAATTCCACAAGAAGTAAATAGGAGATATCATCAATCATCGATGAGCTATCAAGAATCGACAGAAATCATATGAGTTGAGTACAAAAGGATTAACACATCTATGTTGATATTGATGAACCATTTTTTCCAAAGATTAAATCCTAGCAGTCTAATCATGAACAAGGATGGATCTTGACCATTGAGCCTTCCACATGAATTGTATCCACTTTGATGACTATATAGGTTCATTACACTGGCCATGTCATCATGCCATGTCACTTGTTGTACGGGTTCATGTCAATGAACATGATTCATCTTCATCACATCATTCAACCACATCACCTGTCATGTTAGCCATCCATGTCACCTACCATGTCACTTTCCATTTCAACCATCCACATCACCTACCATGTCATTATTTTCTATGGACATATTTCATAATTATATATAGAAATAGGGTTTTGATAGTTATTCGATTTGTCACATTTCATCATCAATGTCGATCATTAGTGGTCAGGGTTCTCCTTTGAGTGTTTTTAAGTTGAGGAAAATGGGTTTTGTCGATGTTAATGAACATAGTAAAGTGTGCCAAGAATACTCTCTTAAAATATTCTAACAAAGCTTCCCCCACATGAAGTTATCCATTGATGGCTGATGGGACATACAAGGTAACATTTAACATAGTTAGATCTGCAAAATTTCATCCCCATGTTCAAAATTTGATTTCTTTTATTCCTATATTTTCCATAAAAGGAAAACCATTCAAACAGAAAAATTTCATTTCATTTTTTCAGGGATAAATGCTAGTTTGTTAGACTACTTTGAAGAATTACAATAACTAGTGACACAACAAGCAATCTGTTTATATTCTATGTAAGCAATAACAGTCCCATTTTTTATGATTTCAAGTGGTTGTATGATCATATATGATTCATATTTTCTCCCTCCCCCTTGGCCCAACATTTTCTAAGTGATGTATAACTGATCATATTTATAAAAAAATTGTGATGTCCTCCACATAAGCTTTGAAGCATAGTTCAAAGAACGTTTTGGCATCTCATTTCCTGGAGTTGGAAAACTATAAGTTTCATCCCCTAGCCAATAAATGAAACCACATATGCAGCTATCATGGGGATACAACCATGGGGCATTGGGCCTCTTGTGCGGACTATAATTATTCTTACCACTTTCCTTTTTGAAGTGGCCATCTTTTGGGGGAATTTGCAATTGAAGTCAAATTATTGTTATTGCACTATGTGAAAATGAAATGACCATGGATATGGGCCTTATAAATTGTCATGGATTGAATTTCCCACATTTAAATAGCTCTACTAGGCATGTGTTCTCGCATGTTGATTATATGTTTTGTGATGATTGTTCCTGATCCTCCTAGGGTGTGAATATGTTTTATTATTCACCATAATATACCATCTTATCACTTAAATGATTGTTGATATGTGTCACCATAATTCTATGTGACCCTTCATGCTACGTGACCTGGCCAAAAATGATTGCATGACCTTTCATTGTTGTTACTCGCCATGTGTCTTGTAAATTGCATGTGCAATCTTGTTTTCATGTAAAGTATCATGTATGTCTTTCCTTACTTATCACACTTGAACAAATATTTGAGATATTTGGACATGGAACCATATCCTCTCCAGTCCTAATTACAGACCCTCGAACCCTCAGGCCGAGATCTGCTCAGGATCGTTCCACATCTGCTCTAAGTCAAATTTACTCTTTGATTCCTCCACAGGGAATCCCACACACACACAGTGTTTTCCACGGGTCCTTATGAGTGCCCCACATGATCAAACACAAGGCGTCACCTAAGTCTCCTTTACCACAATAATATGATCACGCCCTTTTCCCTATCAGGATTTTTCTTTTCCTTTCAGGATTTTGGGTTTTGCGATATCACGATTCCTGTTGTCGAGTTTTTGGCTCTTCAACCCACTGAAATCTGAAATTTCGAAACGCTGAAATCTTTGACAACATCCTTCTTCATAGTTGTATCGCGTTTCGCAACTTTGGGAGTTCCAGAACAAAGAACCCCGACCTCTATCCTTGAAAATACTGAAATGTCGAATCCCGATGTGTTCAGCAAAGGTTGGCTTCCAACGGAACTTTTCATCGATTCGAGAGTTTCGAACTTCGTGATTTCACGAATCCTGATGCAAATCTCCCGGTTCTTCAACCTCCAAAAACCTGAAATAGTCAACAAGGTTTGACTTCACCTATTGACGAAGACATGCCATCTGTCCACTCCAACGCTTCCTATCTCTGACGTGGACTCCTTCCACCTGCCACTCTTTCCAGCTTTCGGGACTTGAACAAGCCTTTAACAGTCGTTCCCCTACCACTTAGAAATCCTGAATTTCGAAATGGTGTCTCCTTCCTTTAGATTGATAGCCCGCGCTATTTTGGGATTCTAGGTACCGAGAGTTCGAAACTCTCGATTCCAAACCACTTTCTTCTTGGGTTCTTGAACCCCGAAACACCGAAATACCGAAACGCCACTTCAAAATATTTCGCGTTTCACAACTCCGGGGTTTTTCAGTGCGAAGGCCCTTGGCTCCTTGTCATCAGGACTTTCGATATTCCAAATCTCGAATTACCGAATTCCTGAAATGCTTCACTTAACAATTATTTTCATGATTCGAGAGTTAGAGTGACCAAGGATTTTGTCTTACACTCCGGACTTACAAACTCCAAATCCCTAAAATGATCTGACGGCTCAAAATAGATCACGATCAATGTTCCACGTTGATTCTTGATACCAAAGTGATGGGTTCGTCCTCCCCTATCCACCTTGCAGGTTCTCTGAATTCACACAGTCCTTGCAACTTTGGGAGTTCTCCACGGAGAATTTTGATCGCTCGTTTCTCCTTGACATCTTCTGTGAAATGAACCAGTGTTTTTCCACTAGAACTTAACTTCTGCGAGGTGACTTCAAGCCAGTATCTCTTTGAACACTTCAAAGGCCTAAACCCTCTTGAGCTTTCTTTGGCAACTTCAAGCCTTGAAAGAACTCATGTACGCACTCCTTGCGACAATCTATCAAATACTTTTGGGTATTTGATCTCTTCGACTCTGTGCACTCCCTGCAACAGCAGTCCTTAAACCTTTATCTTTAGTTAATAAGTCCTAAGACTTCCAACAGCCTGCGCACTCATTGCACGGCTTTTGTGCTTCTCCTACACTTCTGCTGGAATGAGAACAACGGTATCCCTCCTGAGCTTTCTAAGATAAAACTTAGAATCTTTGTCAATGGACACCTTGCAGATGCTTCACTGCACTCCTTGCAGGAAATTCTCTCAGGATGAGAAACAATTGAAACTCATTCTCTTTCTCTCTCAGTATTCATATACTTAACATGAAATCACACATTCAACATAGCATTGAAACAAATGCATAAACATAGAGAATAAAACCACTGTAAGCATACCATTCACCATGTATAAACAGAAAACATCACAACACCATGAAATCTGATTCAAAGCTTCATATATTAATTCAAAGCTCCTATACATGGGTTCTTCTCTACAACGCTCTACTACATCTCTCAGAATGGTGATAATGTTCATAATCATACAATGATACAATGGTGAGGGTGTCTATATTCGTTTTCCCTCCTATGCTCTAAAAATGTCTAATCGATTAATTCAAATCTACCTACTTCCATTAATTGGGATTAAATTCCTTTTACATTGATAGATGAGAGCAAGTCGCTCATGATCTATTTACAACAGTTAGACATAAATGCAAGTACGCTTCTAGCTATTACATTTATATCTGCTTCTTAATCTTTCAAAACATTTCAAAATGTGAAAAATGTGCTGGCGTTTTTCCCAGCTGGCTTCCACATCCATGCTTGCTCAGCTACTGACGATGCTCCTACATCATACTCCCTCGCTTGAAAATTTTCATGAAATCTTGTTCATGAGCTCTTGCAGGGTCTATCCATGCTTCTTAATTTCTGCTTCATCTTCCCAACTGACATCTTCAACTGGATGTCCCTTCCATTTGACCAAGTATTCAAAATACTCCTCCCTCCTGGTCTTTTTGCTAATCCTCTTGTCAATTATGCTTTCCATCTGTGGATTTTCAGCTACAGGCATTTGTTTAGTCCATTGAACCTTTGTTTGTTCATCCTCTACTCCTACTTCTTCAGTTCTATAAGGGTACAAATCTGCAACACTAAATATCGGTGAAATTTCGATCCCATCGGGTAATTCAATATCATATGCGTTTGCCCCAAATTTCTTCATGACCTTGCATGGTCCAATCTTTTTCATCTTCATCTTGTTATATGTTCCCCTTGGAAACCTTTCCTTCCTCAGATGTGAAAGAATCAGATCACCAACTTCAAATTGAAGTTCTCGCCTATGTCGATCTTCTCTGCGCTTGTATTCTTGATTTGAATTATGCAATCGTTCCTTAACTCGGCTTTGAAGATCCTTCATTGCTTTTGCAAAATTCTCTGCAATATCACTCCTGAATTCATTTTGCTCCGAATCTTTCAATTCAGAAACTCCCCTAAGCTGCATTCCATACACAATTTGGAATGGACTCTACCATGTGCTTCTGTTGAGTGAATCATTGTAAGCAAATTTCGTCTATGGCAGAATATGATCCCACTGACTGTGTTGTTCAGTCACTAGGCTCCTCAACAAATCTCCCAAGCTTCTGTTCACAACTTCTGTCTGTCCATCCATCTAAGGATGATACGCTGAGCTAAATGATAAAATTGTCCCCAGATTCTTCCATAAAGTCCTCCAAAAATGTCCCACGAACTTGGTATCTCGATTAGACACAATACTCTTTGGCAAGACATGAAGTCTGATGACTTCCTTGAAAAACAGGTTTGCAATATGAGTTGTGTCACTAGTTTTCTGGCATGGTATGAAATGTGCCATCTTGGAAAATCTGTCGACTACCACAAAGATTGAATCATAGCTTCTTTTTTGTTCTTGGCAGTCCCAATATAAAATCCATGGTCACTGCATCCCACGACCTCTCAGGTATGGGTAATGGTTGGTATAACCCTGTGTTCTACCTCTTCCCTTTTGTGTGCTGACAAATCCTGCATCTGTCCACAAATTTCTTAACATCTGTCCTCAACCCTGGCCAAAAATATGAGCCATTCAACTTTGAGAACATCTTATCATGACCAAAGTGTCCGTCCAATCCTCCACTTTGTTTTTCTTTCAGTAGATTCTCCCTCATGGAGCATTTTGGAATACATAGTTGATTGCCCCTGAATAATAATTCATCCTAGATCATATTCGGTCCATTGGGTTCTGTCCCTGAGAATTGGATTCTCAGATGCCTGATATGCCTCCTTAAAATCTAGATCATCCCTGTACATTTCTTTGAGTTTATCAAAACCCAAAGTTTTGACTTTGAATTCCTGCATAAGAAAACATTTCCTGCTCAAAGCATCAACAACTTTGTTAGAAGTTCCAGAAATATGCTTAATCACAAAAGTAAATTTTTGTATGAATTCAACCCATTTAGCATGTTTTTGGTTCAAATTCTCATGTTGAGTCACAAATTGTAAAGCATGATTATCACTGTACAAAACAAACTCCTTGGGAACCAAATAATGTCTCCATTTCTTCAGTGCTTGTATGACCACATAGAATTCCTTGTCATCTGTGGAGTACTTAACCTTTGCTTCATTCAGTTTTTCACTGAAGTATGTGATCAGTCTGTCATCTTGGCTCAAAACCGCTCCTATTGTAAATCCACTCACGTCACACTTAACCTGAAATGTCTTGCTAAAATCTGGCAAAACCAAAATTGGTTGCTCAGTGATCTTCTTCTTCAGTGGGTTGAAACTTTTCTCTACTTCCTCTGTCGAGTGAAAATATTTATGTCTTTTCTTCACCATATCCATCATCGGTGATCTAATCCCACTGAAATTATGGATGAATTTTCTGTAGAAACTAGCTAAACCATGGAAGCTTCGAACTTCAAACACACTTTTCGGTGATGCCCAATTCTTAATTGCATTCACCTTTTCTGGATCCATCTTTAGTTCATTTGTAGAGATAACAAAACCCAAATAAATGAGTTATGTCCTCATAAATGATTATTTCTTCATATTGATCAGCAATTTCTCTTGTTGTAATTTCCTCATCACTGCGACTAAATGCTTTAAGTGCTCTGCTTCTGTCTTGCTGAAAATTAATATATCGTCAAGATATACAATGACAAATTTCCCAATGAAATCCTTCAGGACTTCATTCATCAACCTCATGAAAGTACTGGGTGCATTCATTAAACCAAATGGCATGACAATCCATTCATATAGCCCCTCATTCATCTTGAATGTTGTCTTCCATTCATCACTTTCTCTCATTCGAATTTGATGATATCCGCTTTTCAAATCAATTTTTG
>JASDQU010589240.1:8500-27253 GCA_032191745.1 Picea mariana | reverse complement strand
CATAGTGAATGTCCATTTGTTGAATACACAACACACCCTTTTAAAATTTTGAATTTTAGGGTACTACTTTCTTTTGTTACTTTTACATTATTTTGTGTTTTTTACTTTTTTCTAGATTGTGTACTGTTTTCTTTCTGAAGTTGATGTTTTTTCTTTCTTTTTCTTTTCACATTTTTTCATACTTTAAAATATTAGGAAAACTCTAAAGAAATTCTCATGTTTTGCACAAAACGGAAAATAAAAGGAAATAATTTAAAAAATAATAAATGAGAGTTTAAAACACAAAGATCACATGATCCATTGAGGATTGGGGCACAAAAGAATGAGTTTAAACAACCTAAACTCATGATCTCGATGCAATTCTTAAAAATAAGTGTTAATGATATATCAACATTGGGGTAAGTCCAGAAGCTTGAAATAAAAGTGTCAAGAATTCATTGATCATTGATAATCCATCGGTCATCAACAAAATTCATTAGATCTTTGAGGTAAGGAGTTAACATAAAATTCCAATCATCGATGAGCTATATGGAATTGAAAAAAATAATATGAATTCCACAAGAAGTAAATAGGAGATATCATCAATCATCGATGAGCTATCAAGAATCGACAGAAATCATATGAGTTGAGTACAAAAGGATTAACACATCTATGTTGATATTGATGAACCATTTTTTCCAAAGATTAAATCCTAGCAGTCTAATCATGAACAAGGATGGATCTTGACCATTGAGCCTTCCACATGAATTGTATCCACTTTGATGACTATATAGGTTCATTACACTGGCCATGTCATCATGCCATGTCACTTGTTGTACGGGTTCATGTCAATGAACATGATTCATCTTCATCACATCATTCAACCACATCACCTGTCATGTTAGCCATCCATGTCACCTACCATGTCACTTTCCATTTCAACCATCCACATCACCTACCATGTCATTATTTTCTATGGACATATTTCATAATTATATATAGAAATAGGGTTTTGATAGTTATTCGATTTGTCACATTTCATCATCAATGTCGATCATTAGTGGTCAGGGTTCTCCTTTGAGTGTTTTTAAGTTGAGGAAAATGGGTTTTGTCGATGTTAATGAACATAGTAAAGTGTGCCAAGAATACTCTCTTAAAATATTCTAACAAAGCTTCCCCCACATGAAGTTATCCATTGATGGCTGATGGGACATACAAGGTAACATTTAACATAGTTAGATCTGCAAAATTTCATCCCCATGTTCAAAATTTGATTTCTTTTATTCCTATATTTTCCATAAAAGGAAAACCATTCAAACAGAAAAATTTCATTTCATTTTTTCAGGGATAAATGCTAGTTTGTTAGACTACTTTGAAGAATTACAATAACTAGTGACACAACAAGCAATCTGTTTATATTCTATGTAAGCAATAACAGTCCCATTTTTTATGATTTCAAGTGGTTGTATGATCATATATGATTCATATTTTCTCCCTCCCCCTTGGCCCAACATTTTCTAAGTGATGTATAACTGATCATATTTATAAAAAAATTGTGATGTCCTCCACATAAGCTTTGAAGCATAGTTCAAAGAACGTTTTGGCATCTCATTTCCTGGAGTTGGAAAACTATAAGTTTCATCCCCTAGCCAATAAATGAAACCACATATGCAGCTATCATGGGGATACAACCATGGGGCATTGGGCCTCTTGTGCGGACTATAATTATTCTTACCACTTTCCTTTTTGAAGTGGCCATCTTTTGGGGGAATTTGCAATTGAAGTCAAATTATTGTTATTGCACTATGTGAAAATGAAATGACCATGGATATGGGCCTTATAAATTGTCATGGATTGAATTTCCCACATTTAAATAGCTCTACTAGGCATGTGTTCTCGCATGTTGATTATATGTTTTGTGATGATTGTTCCTGATCCTCCTAGGGTGTGAATATGTTTTATTATTCACCATAATATACCATCTTATCACTTAAATGATTGTTGATATGTGTCACCATAATTCTATGTGACCCTTCATGCTACGTGACCTGGCCAAAAATGATTGCATGACCTTTCATTGTTGTTACTCGCCATGTGTCTTGTAAATTGCATGTGCAATCTTGTTTTCATGTAAAGTATCATGTATGTCTTTCCTTACTTATCACACTTGAACAAATATTTGAGATATTTGGACATGGAACCATATCCTCTCCAGTCCTAATTACAGACCCTCGAACCCTCAGGCCGAGATCTGCTCAGGATCGTTCCACATCTGCTCTAAGTCAAATTGACTCTTTGATTCCTCCACAGGGAATCCCACACACACATAGTGTTTTCCACGGGTCGTTATGAGTGTGACATGTGATCAAACACAAGGCGTCACCTAAGTCTCCTTGACCACAATAATATGATCGCGCCCTTTTCCCTATCAGGATTTTTCTTTTCCTTTCAGGATTTTCGGTTTTGCGATATCACGATTCCTGTTGTCGATTTTTTGGCTCTTCAACCCACTGAAATATGAAATGTCAAAACGCTGAAATCTTTGATAGTGTCCTCCTTCACAGCTGTATCGCGTTTCACAACTTCGAGAGTTCTAGAACAAAGAACCCTGACCTTTGTCCTCGAAAATACTAAAATGTCGAATCCTGATGTGTTCAGCAAAGGTTGGCTTCCAACGAAACTTTTCACCGATTCAAGAGTTTCGAACTTCACGACTTCACGAATCCTGATGCAAAGCTCCCGGCTCTTCAACCTCCAAAAACCTGAAATATTCAACAAGGTTTGACTTCGCCTATTGACGAAGACATGCCATCTGTCCACTCCAATTCTTCCTATCTCTGACGTGGACTCCTTCCACCTGCCACTCTTCCCAGCTTTCAGGACTTGAACAAGCCTTTAACAGTCGTTCCCCTACCACTTCGAAATCTTGAATTTTGAAATGGCGTCTCCTTCCTTCAGATCAACAACCACGCTATTTTGGGCTTCTGGGTACCGGGATTTCGAAACTCTCGATTCCGAACCACTTTCTTCTTGGGTTCCCGAACCCCAAAACACCAAAATACCGAAACACCACTTCACAATATTTCACGTTTCGTAACTCCGGGTTTTTCAATGCAAAGGCCCTTGGCTCCTTGTCATCAGGACTTCCGATATTCCAAATCTCGAATTATCGAAATCCCAAAATTCTTCACTTAACAATTATTTTCATGATTCGGAAGTTAGAGTGACCAAGGATTTTGGCTTACACTCTGGACTTACAAACTCTGAATCCCTAAAATGATCTGACGGCTCAAAATAGATCACGATCAATGTTCCACATTGATTCTTGATACCAAAGTGATGGGTTCGTCCTCCCCTATCCACCTTGCAGGTTCTCTGAATTCACACAGTCCTCGCAAATTTGGGAGTTCTCCATGGAGAATCATGATCGCTCGTTTCTCCTTGACAGCTTCTGTGAAATGAATCAGTGTTTTTCCACTAGAACTTAACTTCTGCGAGGTGACTTTAAGCCAGTATCTCTTTGAACACTTCAAAGGCGTAAACCCTCTTGATCTTTCTTTGGCAACTTCAAGCCTTGAAAGAACTCATGTACGCACTCCTTGCGGCAATCTATCAAATAATTTTGGGTATTTGATCTCTTCGACTCTGTGCACTCCCTGCAATAGCAGTCCTTAAACCTTTATCCTTAGTTAATAAGTCCTAAGACTTCCAACAACCTGTGCAATCATTGCACAGCTTTTTTGCTTCTCCTACACTTCTGCTGGAATGAGAACAACGGTATCCCTCCTGAGATTTCTGAGATAAAGCTTAGAATCTTTGTCAATGCACACCTTGCAGATGCTTCACTGCACTCCTTGCAAGAACTTCTCTCAGGATGAGAAACAATTGAAACTCATTCTCTTTCTCTCTCAGTATTCATATACTTAACATGAAATCACACATTCAACATAGCATTGAAACAAATGCATAAACATAGAGAATAAAACAACTGTAATCATACCATTCACCATGTGTAAACAGAAAACATCATAACACCATGAAATCTGATTCAAAGCTTCATATATTAATTCAAAGCTCCTATACATGGGTTCTTCTCTACAGCTCTCTACTACAGCTCTCAGAATGGTGATAATGTTCATAATCATACAATGATACAATGGTGAGGGTGTCTATATTCATTTTCCCTCCTATGCTCTAAAAATGTCTAATCGATTAATTCAAATCTACCTGCTTCCATTAATTGGGCTTAAATTCCTTTTACATTGATAGATGAGAGCAAGTCGCTCATGATCTATTTACAACAGTTAGACATAAATGCAAGTACGCTTCTAGCTATTACATTTATATCTGCTTCTTAATCTTTCAAAACATTTCAAAATGTGAAAAATGTGCTGGCGTTTTTCCTAGCTGGCTTCCGCATCCATGCTTGCTCGGCTACTGACGATGCTCCTGCATCATACTCCCTCGTTTGACAATTTTCATGAACTCTTGTTCATGAGCTCTTGCAGGGTCTATCCATGCTTCTTAATTTCTGCTTCATCTTCCCAACTGGCATCTTCAATTGGATGTCCCTTCCATTTGACCAAGTATTCAAAATACTCCTCCCTCCTAGTCTTTTTGCTAATCCTCTTGTCAATTATGCTTTCCATCTGTGGATTTTCAGCTACAGGCATTTGTTTAGTCCATTGAACCTTTGTCTGTTCATCCTCTATTCCTGCTTCTTCAGTTTTGTAAGGGTACAAATCCGCAACATTGAATATTGGTGAAATTTCGATCCCATCGGGTAATTCAATATCATATGCGTTTGCCCCAAATTTCTTCACGACCTTGCATGGTCCAATCTTTTTTATCTTCATCTTGTTATATATTCCCCTTGGAAACCTTTCCTTCCTCATATGTGCAAGAATCAGATCACCAACTTCAAATTGAAGTTCTTGCCTATGTCGATCTTCTCTGCGCTTGTATTCTTGATTTGAATTATGCAATCGTTCCTTAACTTGGTTTTGAAGCTCCTTCATTGCTTTTGCAAAATTCTCTGCAATATCACTCCTGAATTCATTTTTCTCCGAATCTTTCAATTCAGAAACTCCCCTAGGCTGCATTCCATACACAATTTGGAATGGACTCTACCCTGTGCTTCTGTTGAGTGAATCATTGTAAGAAAATTATGTCTATGGCAGAATATGATCCCACTGACTGTGTTGTTCAATCACTAGGCTCCTCAACAAATCTCCCAAGCTTCTGTTCACAACTTCTGTCTGTCCATCCGTCTGAGGATGATATGCTGAGCTAAATGATAAACTTGTCCCTAGATTCTTCCATAAAGTCCTCCAAAAATGTCCCACGAACTTGGTATCTCAATCAGACACGATACTCTTTGGCAAGACGTGAAGTCTGACGACTTCCTTGAAAAACAGGTTCGCAATATGAGTTGTCACTGGTTTTCTAGCATGGTATGAAATGTGCCATCTTGGAAAATCTGTTGACTACCAAAAAGATTGAATCATAGCTTCTTTGTGTTCTTCGTAGTCCCAATATAAAATCCATGGTCACTGCATCCCACGACCTCTCAGGTATGGGTAATGGTTGGTATAACCCTGTGTTCTACCTCTTCCCTTTTATGTGCTGACAAATCCTGCATTTGTCCACAAATTTCTTAACATCTGTCCTCAACCTTGGCCAAAAATATGAGCCATTCAACTTTGAGAACATCTTATCATGACCAAAGTGTCCGACCAATCCTTCACTTTGTTTTTATTTCAGCAGATTCTCCCTCATGGAGCATTTTGGAATACATAGTTGATTGCCCCTAAATAATAATTCATCCTAGATCATATATTCAGTCCATTGGGTTCTGTCCCTGAGAATTGGATTCTCAGATGCCTCATATGCCTCCTTAAAATCTAGATCATCCCTGTACATTTCTTTGAGTTTATCAAAACCCAAAGTTTTGACTTTGAATTCCTGCATAACAAAACATTTCCTACTCAAAGCATCAACAACTTTGTTAGCAGTTCCAGAAATATGCTTAATCACAAAAGTAAATTTTTGTATGAATTCAACCCATTTAGCATGTTTTTGGTTCAACTTCTCCTGTTGAGTCACAAATTGTAAAGTATGATTATCACTGTACAAAACAAACTCCTTGGGAACCAAATAATGTCTCCATTTCTTCAGTGCTTGTATGACCGCATAGAATTCCTTGTCATATGTGGAGTACTTAACCTTTGCTTCATTCAGTTTTTCACTAAAGTATGCGATCAGTCTGGCATCTTGGCTCAAAACCGCTCCTATTGTAAATCCACTCACGTCACATTTGACCTGAAATGTCTTGCTGAAATCTGGCAAAACCAAAATTGGTTGCTCAGTGATCTTGTTCTTCAGTGGGTTGAAACTCTTCTCTACTGCCTCTGTCGAGTGAAAAGATTTATGTCTTTTCTTCACCATATCCATCATCGGTGCTCTAATCCCACTGAAATTATGGATGAATTTCCTGTAGAAACTAGCTAAACCATGGAAGCTTCGAACTTCAAACACACTTTTCAGTGATGCCCAATTCTTAATTGCATTCACCTTTTCTGGATCATTCTTTAGTTCATTTGTAGAGATAACAAAACCCAAATAAATGAGTTATGTCCTCATAAATGATGATTTCTTCATATTAATCAGCAATTTCTCTTGTTGTAATTTCCTCATCACTACGACTAAATGATTTAAGTGCTCTGCTTCTATCTTGCTGAAAATTAATATATCATCAAGATATACAATGACGAATTTCCCAATGAAATCCTTCAGGACTTCGTTCATCAACCTCATGAAAGTACTGGGTGCATTCATTAAACCAAATGGCATGAAAATCCATTCATATAGCCCCTCATTCATCTTGAATGTTGTCTTCCATTCATCACCTTCTCTCATTCGAATTTGATGATATCCGCTTTTCAAATCAATTTTTGAA
Source organism: Picea mariana (assembly GCA_032191745.1). NCBI lineage: Eukaryota > Viridiplantae > Streptophyta > Pinopsida > Pinales > Pinaceae > Picea > Picea mariana. The sequence goes on along the minus strand of JASDQU010589240.1, from coordinate 20,316 downwards.
AAAAATCTTGCTCCACTCAAGCAATCCATGAAATCGTTCTTCCTTAGCAATGGAAATCTATATTTGATGGTAATCTTATTGATTGCCCTTGAGTCTATACACATCCTCCAACCTCCATCTTTCTTTGGGTTGAGCACTGTTGGAACAATGCATGGACTCAAGCTCTCTCTATTCAATCCTTTGTCCATTAAGTCTTGGACCTGCCTCTTAACTTCTTCATTCTCCTGTGGCGTCAATCTGTACGCTGCTTTGTTTGGTAAACTGGCTCCAGGTATAAGATCAATGTGATGGCTTATACTCCTGATCGGTGGCAATGAACAAGGTAGTTTGTCCACTACTATATCAGCGAACTCTTCCAGCAACTTCTGGATTTCCTCTGGTAAATCATCCACCCTCGTACTGGTCAAAACAATTCTAGGCTTCCTGACCACAATAAATTGTGTGTCTTCCTTCTTCTTAACCTCATTAAGAATTTCCTTCCAATTCATGAGAAGTACAGTGTTGCTCACCTCTAGTTTCACTTCTTTGTCCTTGATCGACAACAACATGTGCGTTCTCCCATTTTTCTCCAGGGTGTATGTGTTCTTTCTCCCATCATGAATCACATTCCTGTTATATTTCCATAGTCTACCCAACAATAGATGACAAACATCCATGGGAATGACATCACATAATATTTTATCCTTATATCCTCCTATTTTAAACTCACCTAACCACTTTTTAGTGACATTTACTAGATGTCGTTTTTGTAGCCACGGAACTCTGTATGGGATTGGATGTACGATAGTCTCCAGCTCCATGTTTTCTACCATCTCTGTAGAAACGAGATTGTCTATGCTACCACTGTCCACGATGACTTTGCATACTCTGTCTTTTGTTTTGCAAGTAGTCTGAAATAGGCTGTTCCTTTGGGCTAGGTTCTCTGCCTCCTTTTCTAGCGTTAAGAGAACTTTCCTCATCATTAAGGATCTTCTTCCCTCAGCATCTTCTGCCTCAACATTCCATCCTTGAGCTTCAACAATGTGAGTCTCACCACCATCTTTCTTTCTGTCTGGACACTCATAAGATTTATGTCTATTTTTCCCACAGACAAAACATTTCACTTCACCTCCTCGGCCTCTTCCTCTTCCTCTATCTCGAGAAAAAGTATTTCTATCAGCATACTGCCCTTTCTGTGAGCTTCCTTCTCTCTCATGTTGAGTTTGAGGTTTCTTCGCCTCTTCTTTAGATTTTTGAGTTTTGTCTTGGGCAATTGTTTTGCCTCTGGCTTGACTTCTGCCTCGGCCTCTTTGACCTTGCTTTCGGTTCAGCTTCTCTTCAGCTTTCAGAGCCATATGATAAGCATCTTCCACATTTCGAATGATCATCATGCTCATCTCATATTGAATGTCATATCGCATACCATTCATGTATTTGGCAACCTTTTCATCATCGCTTTCCCAATGACCTGCCCTGATGTTTATCTTGTAGAATTCTTAAGTGTATTCTTTTACTGACATAAGCTTCTGTCTCAAATTCTTCATCTTCCGAAACAGAGTGATTCGATAATCCTTGGGTATGAATTTGGCTTTCATCTCCGCAACCATTCTATCCCAGCTTTTTATTTTCTGCTTTCCTTTGCAGCTTCTGTCAGCCTGCAGTTCATCCCACCATAGCGTTGCATGCCCTTTAAGTCTAGGGACAACATGTTTGACCTTCTTATCTTCCTCGACATCCTCATAGTCAAAATATTTATCTAGAGCTCTAACCCAGTCTAGAAGCTCTTCAACATCCAGGTTTCCCTCATACACTGGAATGTCTATTTTCACTCTGGCACCTATCCTTGCAACAACCCTGAATAGGCGTTCATCTACATCATCTTTGACTGTGACTTCTTCTTCATGTCCAGCTTCATTTTCACTGTCATCCTCGCTGATATCCCCAACATTGACTGTGCACCTCTATGTTTTCTCCATGGAATCAAGCCTGACATGTAGTTCACACATTTCTCTTTCCATTGCTGGATCAGGCATTGCCCTATCTCTTCTTCTTGGTGGCATGGATGTAAAATGTTCCTCTTTTATCTGCTACAGAAAGCAAAGAATTTGTTCTGCAACTCTGATACCACAATTGATGCATATCGAAGTACTCTTCTTCCTCCCGCTTCCTCCGTCTCCAATATACAAACATAGTCAAGCTCTGATACCACAATTGATTTCAGACCCCTGAATCCTCAGGCCGAGATCCACTCGAGATCGTTCCAAATCTGTTCTGAGTCAAATTGACTCTTCGATTCCTCCACAGGGAATCCCACACACACACAGTGTTTTCCATAGGTCCTTATGAGTGTGCCATGTGATCAAACACAAGGCATCACCCAAGTCTCCTTGACCACAATAATATAATCGTGCCCTTTTCCCTATCGGGATTTTTCTTTTCCTTTCGGGATTTCGGGTTTCACGATATTGTGATTCCTGTTGTTGAGTTTCTGGCTCTTCAACCCACCGAAACCCAAAATGATGAAATGTCGAAATCTTCGACTGCATCCTCCTTCACAGCTGTATCGCGTTTCACAACTTCGGGAGTTCTGAAACAAAGAACCCTGACCTATTGTCTTCGAAAATACCAAAATGTTGAATCCTAATGTGTTTAGCAAAGGTTGGCTTCCAACGGAACTTTTCTCTGATTCGGGAGTTTCGGACTTCGCGACTTCATGAATCCTGATGCAAATCTCCCAACTCTTCAACCTCCAAAAACCTGAAACAGTCAACAAGGTTTGACTCTGCCTATTGATGAAGACACACCACCTGTCCACTCCAATGCTTCCTATCTCTGACGTGGACTCCTACCACCTGCCACTCTTCCTAGCTTTCGGGACTTGAACAAGCCTTCAATTGTCGTTCCCCTACCACTTCAAAATCCCAAATTTTGAAATGGCGTCTCCTTTCTTTAAATCGACAGCCCATGCTATTTCGGGCTTTCGGGTACCAAGAGTTTGAAACTCTCAATTCCAAACCACTGTCTTCTTGGGTTCCCGAACCCCGAAACACCGAAATACTGAAATGCCACTTCACAATATTTTGTGTTTTGCAACTCCGGGGTTTTTCAATGCGAAGGCCCTTGGCTCCTTGTCATCAAGACTTCCAATATTCTGAATCACGAATTACCGAAATCCTGAAATTCTTCACTTACTAATTCTTTTCGCGATTCGGGAGTTAGAGTGACCAAGGATTTTGGCTTACACTCCGGACTTACAAACTCTGAATCCATAAAATGATCTACCGGCTCAAAACAAATCACGATCAACAGTCCACGTTGATTCATGATACCAAAGTGATGGTTTCATCCTCCCCTATCCACCTTCCAACTTCTCTGAATTCCTATAGTCCTCGCAACTTCATGGTTTCTCCACGGAGAATTCTAACCACTCGTTTCTCCTTGACAGCTTCTATGAAATGAACCAATGTTCTTCCACTGGAACTTAACTTCTGCTAGGTGACTTCGACCCCATCTCTCTTTGAACACTTCAAAGGCGTAAAGCCTCCTGAGCTTTCTCTGGCAACTTCAAGCCTTGAAATAACTCCTACACACACTCCTTGCGGTAATCTATCAAATACTTCTAGGTATTTGATCTCTTCGACTCTGTGCACTCCCTGCAACAGTAGTCCTTAAACATTTATCCTTAGTTAATAAGTCCTAAGACTTCCAACAGCCTGTGCACTCCTTGCACGGCTTTTGTGCTTCTCCTACACTTCTGCTGGAATGAGAACAACGGTATCCCTCCTAAGCTTTCTGAGATAAAACTCAGAATCTTTGTCAACACACACCTTGCGGACGCTTCACTGCACTCCCTGCAGGAACTTCTCTCAGGATGAGAAACAATTGAAACTCATTATCTTTCTCTCTCAGTCTTCATATACTTAACATGAAATCACACATTCAACATAGCATTGAAACAAATGCATAAACAGAGAGAATAAAACAATTGTAAGCATACCATTCACCATGTATAAACAAAAAACATCATAACACCATGAAATCTGATTCAAAGCTTCATATATTAATTCAAAGCTCCTGTACATGGGTTCTTCTCTACAGCTCTCTGCTACAGCTCTCAGAATGGTGATAATGTTCATAATCATACAATGATACAATGGTGAGGGTGTCTATATTCGTTTTCCCTCCTGTGCTCTAAAACTGTCTAATCTATTAATTCAAATCTACCTACTTCCATTAACTGGGCTTAAATGCCTTTTACATTGACAGATGAGAGAAAATCACTCACGATCTATTTACAATAGTCAGACATAAATGGAAGTACACTTATAGCTATTACATTTATATCTGCTTCTTAATCTTTCAAAACATTTCAAAACGTGAAAAATGTGCTGGCGTTTTTCCTAGTTGGCTTCCGCATCCATGCTTTCTTGGCTACTGACGATGCTCCTGCATCAAGTCTCATCATGTCCTTGATTACCTAACTTTATCATATGATTTTATTTATTGGCTAATGATATGTACCTTTATCTGTATCTACCTACACATACTCTAAGCTAACTCTGAGATTGTGTAATGTTTATGGCACACGACTCTTGCAAGACATAATACACCTTGATCCAACTCCCATGAATGAGGCCTTTGACGGTTTGACCTTGTAATGTGGCCAACTTTTCTACCCCTACTTCACTTATGTATACCAAGAAAAAGGGTCCTAACCGGTGCAAAAGCAGTTTTCCATGGTTCTTCAAAAACTTGTTTTCATACATTAATACCAGAGAACCAGGTTGTAGAATATTGCAATTAATGTTGCGTTCATGCCATGCTTTCTGTCTCTACTTATGAAAGTACCAACTTCTAGGTACCATATCCATAGTTAGAATAAAACTATGGATCCAATATATGCTAGGAATATTCTTGTTCATCCAATGCCTTTGACAATATTGTATATGTTCATGAGGGTCTTTTGTGTCCTTGTACCAGTTCATCAATTCAAAATATATGGGGGGATGGAATCTCTCTTTGATACACTCCACCACTTGTTCCCATTCCTGTATCTTTGTGTGATGTGTTACTCACCAACGTGCAAGTGTTCCTTTAACCATTGTGTCCATAACTTGAATTATTTTACTCACAGGTACCAACCCCTCCATCTATGATATAAATGCATCTATTGGACTTGTCCTACCAAGCCTTGGTAGGTATCACATCTCTGATCCAATCTAGCACACTACTTTAGTGAGTCATACACATATATTGTTTGATACCTCATACATTGTATTCTTCCATCTAATATAGCATCTTATGAATCTATTTCATAGGAGGAAACACTTCTCCAACTCATTTTTCCATCAGTCGATGTATTCACATACTATTCTTTTCACTCTGTGATGTTGTATATGTTCTCTATGATTGAAATATGCACATCTGCATCCATGGGTTCGTTATATCTATCGTCATCATTTGGATCCAATGAAGCAATAATGCATAAGGTGTTTATATTTAGGTTTAGGACTAGATTGCTATAAAATGCCTAGTCAATACCAAGTAGATATGGATAGGGGTTTGATTCGTCCATGATCTCAATCACCTCAATGTTTTCTTTGGAATTTACCTCATGAAAATTCAATTCTGATTGTTTCAGCTTGTCAATAGGGTAGTTTTTATATTGGCTGGAAATCCTTAGTTGAATTAGGGATCGTAGTAAGTTTGGTTCCCCCATCAACTCCCAAGATTGCTTCAGAAAAATGTTCACGTTAGATCCTAATTCCAACATGACACCATCAATCTCATAGCTTCTGAGCTCAGTTGTCATCTTGAATTTGTTTCATGTGCACTTATGTATTCTCACCTAGCATATGTCTCATTTTGGTAGCGGGGTGGAAATATAAATAATTATCTCATATTCTCCCATACATCTCGTTAACATGTGGGTCTGTTTCTTTGTGGCTTTAGGATCACTTAACAACTTAAGGTAACAACCCAAGAAATCACTTGTTTTTTTTATTCAGCCTAGTGGTAATTATTGGGATGCATTTCTTCTTGCACCACACATCACATTTCCTCACACATGTGTTATTATTTCATTTCCTTGTGTTCTTCACATTATAACTCTTCACACCATCATCCTTCATCCAACAATTTTTACATTGTGCATTGTATTGCTTTCCACACACAGGCTTCCTCTAGTGACTTGTGTGTTTCTTTTTGTAACTAACTCTTCACATGCACATGCTTCCTCCAATGACCTCTATGTTATGCATTCTAACTCTTTTCATGCACAAGATTTCTCTAATGACCTTTTTGTTACATGGTGTATCTCTTTGTGCACTTTGTCCTCTTCTAGATCCCTTTGTGCGCCATGCAGGAATTGCTTCTACTGAATGACCTCAAACTTAGGAGGTGTCTACGCTACTTTTTTTATCTTCCCTTCTACATTTTGATTTAAACTTTCTCCTTGTCCTAGGTCCATTCTCATCTGGATACCTCTCTGGGTGATTGCATGCACATCAACTTCTTCTTTTGGCTTCTAAACTTCATGCAGCTCCATAGTCATAATCCCATATGGTTTCACTAGCTAATTGTTTAATCTCTTTGACTTATGTGATGCACTATGATTCAAAATTAGACTTTTGAAATTCCCTAAGCATATCTCTTGTGAAGTATTACTGACTTCAACTTCTTCTTCACTTGTATATTCTCCTTCTCTTCCTTCTACTCTTTCTTCATCTACTCTTATCTATGCACTCTCTGTGTTTCCTTTTTCTCGGTGAAAAATGTGCAAGGGGGTTCGTTCAAAGAGGGGGTTCCTCCATACTCTATCATCCTCTTCGAGGAGGGATCCAAAAAATATCCATATCTCTAGTTGCACAAGCTTAATAATAAATTCTAAGGCCTATGCCCCTTCTTAGAGGGATCCATCACTATATTCTACTACTTTTTTGCTACTACTATATGCCTCATAATCTTTTGTTGTGACTACCTCTATTTCTAACCAAGGGGGTCTAACTTTGTGATCTGCATCCATACTCCCACTACTTCTAGTATCCTCTATTGGTACCTTCTTCCTAATGATGCATCTTTTGAATGACCTCTCTTCTTCTACACTCCTTTCTAGCATAGAATTGTCTCATGCACACCCTTCTACTATAGTTTCTTTTCTCTTCATCTCATAATCAAGTACTCATTCTTGACCCTTTGCTTTCTCTTCTTTACTTATCTTCTTGACTTTCATCCTTAGCTCTTCTTTTCTTGCATATCTCTCAACTCTTTTTTTTCTCTTCTCTTTTAGATCCATTCTTATCTCACTTCATCTTCTCTTTTTCTAGATCCCTTCTCCTAGATCCATTCTTTAATTCTTTTCCCCCCTTATTTCCATCCCCCCCACTTCGTTCGAGAGGGTTTACTCAACCATCCTACCAAGATCCATGCATATAAGCCCCTTCTCTACAAACAACATCTTTATCCACAAAATAATCTCTTCCAATAGTTTCCTTCTAGGGCGAATGATAAAATTCCTTTTAATAGTGTTGAAGGATTCACTGCACTCAGCAGAAAACTCAACAATATACCCTTCCTTAACCTGGTAGAACCAAAAGTTGATTGTTATGGCACACTTATTATCCACATCATTCATCCTATTGACTATATTTTGTTCCCACACCAGTGATTCTTTGGCTCCCCAGGAAAAGTTAATCTATTCTTTCCTTTTTATCAATTCATACAATAAACAATGAAACATAATAAAGAAAGTTTCATGTAAATTGGTATATATGTACCTTCATTTCCACCACTCAAGGTTGATATATATATTTATGGTCTCTCATTGAATGAACTCATCCTCCTTCTCAGATACCCAATCTTGTATCTCCTCCCTGGAGGGTTTCCACCTCATTATTTTCCTTCCAAATCTAGCACAAAACCTTTAGGTCTTAGTAATGGAACCATTTGTTGGCTTCTTTCGAGGGTATCAAACCTAGGATTCGATAGGATTTACCAACAAAAACCCCATAGGCACTAGCATATTCAATCTTCAAGAATTGAAGAAGGTCTCACTCGAGATGCCATGAGAATCACAAATATCATAAGTATTGTGTAGGACATGAAGGAATAACACATACATGAAATATCCATTAACTAATCATTCATTCATCTAGAACTACCATAAGATCATTGTGCATCATAATATAAAAATCTGTACACTCAAGCTACAAGTCATCAACATATAGAGATAAATGTGCTTCAACTTTCATTCATTAAACTCGAAGGCAAGTGAATAAATTCTCATAAAATAGAGGACGAATCCTGCTCAAGAAAAATCAACGGTAATTAGAATAGAGATGCATTGTGCACTAACATCTTTCTCTCATTAACACACTATCTAAGAACATCAAAAAATCATATAAGACTGAACTTTGAGCTCTAACTCAACTCTCTTTTTCTAACTCCCTACCCACACTTTCATCCCTTAGTTATCAAAAACCCAACCCATTACATATGCCCATGCACCCCCCATATATTTCACGGAGCATGGGAATCATAACTAACTTTCCATCTCATGCACAACCTCTACTATGACCAATCATGTTGTTACAAAAACAGTTACAAAAAATATATAAAATATTTGTGGATATTATATAACATCCATGTTTCAAAAACATAAGAATGTCAAACTCATCCATGTGAAAAAAATAGTTAAAATAATGAATGACAATAAAATAATTATCTAATAACCATATTTTTATTCTATAATATGAGTGTTTTAACAACATAAGAATGCCAAACTTATCCATGTGAAAAAAATAATTAAAATAATAAATGACAATAAAATATTTATTTAAAAAAAAAATGATTTTTTAATAAAACCTATTATATAAAAATCTTCCAAATTTATAAACATATTTCAAATATTTTAAAATAACTTCTTCATATTGATTAAAAATAATGTCAATGAAACATATGTATGAAATTTCTTTTTTTCACTTTCCACCTTTCAAATATTTCAAAAGAATTAAACAAACGTATAAAATCTATTTTTTCACTTTCCACCTTTCACATTTTCCAAAGGAATTTCCATGTAAGTCAACTAAATATAAATGTAATATCATTTTCTTCTCTTTCCACATAAAAATCTCTTCTTACACAAAAAGTCAAATCCAGTTACTTCATAATATTTACTTTAAAGCTTCCAACATAGATAAATGTCAATATTTATAATACCCCTAGGGTCATATGTTCAATGTATAAAATCCATTTCTTTGCAATATAAGAGTGTCGAGATCATCCATGTGCAAAAACATAATTGAAGGTGATGGAAAAACAAAATGGCAATGGATAAATTATTCATAATTAAAGGTTTGAACTTTTGTATGAAGCTTTGCATGTAAATAAACTAATGGTGAAAATATCCTAACACTCATGTTTTTATTATATAAAATTCATGTTTAACAACATAAGAATGTCAAGGTCAGCTTATCGAAAATTTTGAAAGGATTAGGGATCCCCGAGCACTCCTGGTTCTCAAGCAGGTCATCAGCTATGTGGCCTTCTTGCCCTCCATCTTCCATCGTCGAAGCTATCGCAAATATCCTCAGGTACCAATGGTGGCTTCCCCCTCGCCTTCTTAGCACGATGGTACCCCTCCTGGTGTTTTTGCAACGACTACTGTTGGCCTTCCTCCCTCGGCCTCAGATCCCTCTTCTAGGCCACTCTCTCCCCTTCAAGGATGCACTCCCCCTGGTGCTTCGTCGGCGGCGACGTTAGGACTCCTCCCTCTGGTTCCACCCCCCTCCTTCAAAGAGTTGGCTTCACACTAGGGAAATCCCTCTAGTTTTTATGCAACGACCCCTGAGGCTACCTCTTGTCAAGATTGCTCGTCCAGGCTTCATGCAACAGTTCCTGAAGCTCCAGTAGTCTCCATTCAAATGTTGTAGGAAGCCCTAACTCACGCTCATCATTACAGCAAGAGCGCTTTGGTTTGCAGGTTTAACAGATTCTAGCCCAATCTTCTGGAGCTCCTCTCCTGGATCTCTTTCGACTGGTACCCACTTTTAGATGGAGAAGTCATTACCCTCACCTGTGCAAAGCAGTTTTTTGTGGTATTTTTCGAATCTACAAGTGATAGAGACAAGGTGTTTAACTCTGGGTCATGGTTCCGGGGTAGAGCAGGCTTGTTCATGCAACTATGGACGCCTGCCTTCAACCCTTCCACAAACTGTATCTCTTCAGCTCCAGTCTGGGTGATACTTTCGTACTTGCCCCTGCATTTCTGGGGGGATTAGTCTCTTCAATCTATTGACAATGGCCTTGGCAAGTTCCTATGCGGAAGCCCCGATTCCAAGCCAGACCTCTCCACCTTCGCTCAAATCTGTGTAGAAATGGATTTCACCAAAGGTTTCCCAGCTGAAATAATTCTTCAAGGCAAGGACTACTCAAGGAACCAAAAACTCGACTATGAGAATCTCAGTTTCAGGTGTAGGAACTGCTTTGAAATGAGGCACATAGCCTGCAACTATGAAAAACTACCCGAAAAAAGGTCGTCCAAGAGCCGAAGACTCACCTGGTGGATGGGGGCTCCAACGGAGCCGCACTCTGAAAGTAAGGCCCATGGAATGAAAAAGGAAGCAAAAGATGAAGCCAAAATCAAAGCCCCCACTAAAGGGAAAGCTAAGGCAGAAGCCACTCCCAAGACGCCAACCCAGCCAGAACCTCAGATCTCACGCTGGGTAGACCTAGCTGACGAGGAAGACCCTCTAGGCCCGACGAAAAGTCAATCTCATGACCAAAGCAATGAATGGTGGACGGTGAAAAAGAAAAAAACTTCCAAGCTAGAAATGATGTAATAATGCGAAGCCGTTCTGGCTTGCTAAAATAGTTTGGTTCCCAGACTTTGTCTTGTGTTAGGATCTTCAGGCATTTGTTTTCCTGTTTACAAGAAAATCTTTATCGATGTATCGAACCCAGTGGCAGGTCCACTGTTTTTAATATAAAAATCCTCTAACCATTACTTAAAAAACAACAACATAAGATTGTCAAACTCATTCACGTAAAAAAAAAAATTTAAATAATGAATGAAAATAAAATAATATTTAAAAACAAAATTTTGACTTTTTAATGAATCCTAAAAATCTTCCAAATTTATAAACATCGTTTAAATATTTTAAAATAATTTTTTCATACTAATAAAAGTTAAAGTCAATTAAACATATGTATGAAATCTATTTTTTCATTTTCCATCTTTAAAATATTCCAAAAAAATTAAACATATCTCTACAATCTCTTTTTTACACTTTCCACCTTTCAAATATTTCAAAAGAATTTTTATGTAAATCAACTAAATATAAATGTAATATCATTTTCTTCTCTTTCCACATAATAAGCTCTTGTTATAGAAAAAATCAAATCCATATGCATGTTGAGTTACTTCATAATATTTACTTTAAAACTTCTCAACATAGATACATGTCAATATTTACATTACATGCGAATATTTACATTATCCCTAGGGTGCTCATATGTTAAATGTATAAAATCCATTTCTTTGTAATATAAAAGTGTCGAGATCATCCATGTGCAAAAACATAATTGAAGGTGATGAAGAAACAAAATGGCAATGGATAAATTATCGAGAAGGTTTGAACTTTTGTATGAAGCTTTGCATGTAAAGAAACTAATGGTGAAAATCTCTTAAAACTACAAACACTTTCCAAATATTGTAGGGTGAAGTTTTCATGTTAACAAGTGGCACATAAATTGCTTAAAATTTAGCACTTAAATCAATTTGGTTATTTCGTAGATAGATTTTTCATTACTTAAGAAACCCTTCATGGGGAGCTAAAATT
>JASDQU010589239.1:160880-170888 GCA_032191745.1 Picea mariana | reverse complement strand
TTTAGGAAGTCAGCTCTTTTCCACAGTTCAAAATACAAAGTAGTAGAGCAATGAAGAAATTTGAACTTAGGTGAAGCCCAAAACTGCACCACCTTGAAAAGCTCTGATAGTATTGAGCGATTCCTTTGAAATAGGATCGACTGCTTGTCCCTGAATATGCTCAACCGTCCCAGCTTTTATTCACTAAAATTTTTCCTTATAATCTGGATATGATTCTCTTTGCCGATTTTGTCATTGCCAGGTGTCTTGGTTCCTTTCAAATTTGCCATCGAATGATCAGGAGAAAGAGAAAATTGCAAGGACAACAAGTTTCAAGCAATTGAAGTTCATCTCAGGAAGGCATATGATCGTTGGCTTACTCAGAGTCACTATCTGATATAACTAGAAGCGGACTTGAAGGAGATGCCGAATTTATGTTATCTTTCGTTGGTGTTTTCGGGCATCCAAAAGATTTGGCATTCTCATTGTCAGAAGCAGTTTTTAGACGCGTTTTGTAAACTCTGCCAACGAACGAAGTTGCATCTGTAGCTTTAAGGGTGATGATTCCGTGGATACAACATTTGCGTTGTTAGTTGCCTTTGAAGATGATGGACCTTTCTTAATCTGCATTCAAAGGCCTTTTATTCACATGTGCCTGGAGCTTTGTATCAACAGCTTCGTCAATCTTAATGCCCTCACTCTGATCTTGATCCTCTTCATCAACACCATCACTCCCAGACCTCAATACAAGGCATTGTGACTGATATATGCAGATCCTTGCCACCATTGGAAGCCTCCATCATTGTAATGTAATGAGAGCTCTCAATGTTTTGGACAGGATCTTGGCCGGTCGCAATAAATATAGCAGACACAATATTGGATGCATGGGCATTGAACCCTCCCGTGGCACCAGCTAGTGCAGATCCAGTTGAGTTCTTGAGCATGTTGAGTTCCCTTCTTGAATAACTCCATTTTTTAAATCCTTTGAAATAGTTTGATGTACCTTCCTGAAGCATAAATGCTACCACAATGACTGTAATAAATAGTGTAGCAGTCTCAAAAAGTTGAAAGTTTAAATCCATGGACTTTCCCATGATCCAACCAACCACCACACAAAAGGGAATCACAAACATTGCTATTTGTGTTGAAGATCCAATCGCAACACCTAGTGAGATGTCCAGCTTATCTTTCATAGCAAACATTATAGCACTTGCATGCTCTGCAACATTCCCAACAATTGGTAGAAGAATCACACTTATAAAAGCGACTAGCATATTCCAAGACTCAGATGCCCCCTCTATGGAATTTACAAGATATCCTGAGAGAAAAGAAATCCAAGAAGTCAGGATAGCAAGCCATGATATTGCTTCCCAGCGTGTTATCACAACAACTTCCTCTTCATTTGTAACTCCACCATTCTCTCCCTGAGTATGATCTATGGGGTCATAAAGATTTCTGTGACTCTTCAGCTGGAAGATAAGGTAGAATACATATGCTACAAGCATAACACAGCTGCTAAACCTTGAAAGGGCTAATCCTAATCGTCCAACATGCAATTCTGTGTGTGTAAAGTGCAGCACAGCTGGGAAAAGTAGGCCCATAACAACCATCAATAATAATCCTGAGTTGACAACAGCAGCGGCCTTGATAAAGACCTGTTCTTTCTTATGATGAATAACACCACCCATGAAAAAGGCACATCCAGTGTTCCTCTCTGGAAAATTGTAGTTCCTAGTGCCTTTGTTTTAAAACATGTCTCAGCTAGGTTTTCTGGCTTTCCATCTTTGCTTCCAAAAGCTTGGCTTTCAGACTGTTCTTTTGGATACCCCCTTGGCTACTCTATGAATCCCTTAATGCCTCTGCTGCTTTCTTATTCAACAATGACTGGAAGCGATCTACATGCTCGTAGGACGAGCTTATTTTTCTATCTACTCCTACATCTAAACCAACAATACTGGCTCTTATTAAGTGAAGTCATGCTTCCAATGAAGCCATGTCAGGGAATGATTTACTGATAACCTCCTTGAACTGGACCCAAAAAGTAAAGGAATGCCCAGAATGCAGAAATGCATTTTAAAAGGATAACAGAACCATCCTTCTTCTGAAGGATATATTTTGACATTTATGCTGTTCATAAATTCTAAATAATCAGCGATAGGGTCATTAAAAACGCCAAGGAATACCTCTTTAAGCAGTGGTTCCAACTGAAGGTTGACATGCTGCTGCCAATGGCTTCCACCGATCTCCATGTCAGCTGTAAACTGCTCAGCTTCGATCAAAGAAACATGCATGATGTACTGCTGATCTAATTCTTTTTGCTCTTCTTCGTGTCTACTGTAAATTTCCAGTCTCTGCAAATCTTGAAACTGTAGGCTGCCCTCATGATCCTCTGCATATCTGAAACTGCCACTTGTTGTCTTGTCAATTTGCTCTTCACTTTTTAAGTTTTCAAAAGAGGCAATATGATCTTGATAACAATCTAAGATAGTGGATGTATTTTGTGTACTGTTTAAAACATCTATACTATGGCCATCATCCTGTAGATCATCAATATCTTGTTCATGATAAGAAGCATCTCCTGCTGTAGCATATTTCACATAACTATCTGATTTCTTATTCAACAAATGAAATTCATGACAACACTGAGGGTAGAGAAGATCAACTGGAAAATGATCTTCACAAAACACATAAAAAGCAGCGTGAAAATGAGCCAAAGAGCTGACACTTGCACTTGGAAGAGACTGACACCAGTCAAGAGCAATCCCCTCTAATAAAAATTTGAAGAGTTTGATTTGAACATCTTCATGTACAATTTCAAGCTGGTCAATGAAGTCATGGAAATCCAACAAATGTTCGGCTGGTACTTCCCACTCTTCACCTCGAAATCTGGGAAGGCTATTTTCCCATTCATCTCTACTAGGCACTGGATTAGGGAAACCAACAATACTTGAGAAATTGTAGAACGCATACCTCTTTTCTAAGATCTGATTCATTTATATACCAGTGGAGTCGCCAACAGATCCATCCTTCATGGAGTCGCCATAGAATTCGTCCTTCGTGGAGTCGCCAGATAGATAATTACAACCGAAATAATGTCCAGGCTTTGTCTATCATCAAAGCTAAATCTATGTCGTCTCCCCAGGAAGCTGAGCTTCAATCTCCTCTCCCCGACAACGACACCAATTTGTTATCACTCCAGGAAACTCTCCTAGGATGTAAGTTGGAGATGCCTGGTAACTAACTCTTTTTGGGAAATATTTTCTTAATAATGATGGTGTTTTTGGATCAAGATGAATATCTAGGTGTTGGACTATGTTTTCAAGACTGTCTAGAGATATAAAATCTCACAAGGCCTTCTAGTAATGTAGTCAGACAAGGTTTGATTAAATGGTAGAGAAGATAGCTATTGAACCAGATTATACTCATATAAAACAAGCACAATGGGTTTAAGAACTAAGGAAATAACTTATGATTCTCAACTTAATCAATCAATTAGTGAGATGAAAGTCACATGCAGATTGAATAAGCATCAATAAAGAAAATTCACTCATAAGATATCAGAGAACAGAAAAGAAGAAGTCTGACAACACAACTGAAGGAAGCTTGCAATGTTTCATATAATAAGAATAAGTCTCTCTTACAGTAGCAGCATGTAGAACCCAAAATCGAACCCTTGGTTCATCTTCTGTCCTAAGCTTTATAGCATTACAAAGTAGTTCTAAGATCCTAAAAACAAGGATCAGATATACTAAAAATAGTAAGTCAAAATTCAGTTGCAAAATATGTGGGATGATCCCCAAGAATGAGGTCAATCCCAAATTTCATGATCTCTCTCTCTTGTTCACTGTTGGTGAAGTGCAGGATAGCCTCCCAAGGCTGACTGATGACTCTTCCAAGAGGAAATTCGAATTTGCTGAGGTGTGCCAAAATCCCTATATTTTTGCCTTTGAAAAATGTACCAAACTTGATTAAAACACCTCGTCTTTGCCTTATCCGTCAAAGTAACCATTGGATCTGACTTGATAATTCACCACCTGTCTATTCCAAGAGGTTTCATCTCATTATGATTCGAAAATTCCTGATCTGGGCGAAATTTCAAGTATTCTAGTCATTACAGGCTTTCGATGGTTAACATAGAAGACTTTTGGGTGAATTAACCACCGAAAGCGCAGCTTTCGGTGGTTAATGAACAGTCGTCCTGTTCGCCTAAACCACCGAAAAGGAAAGTTTTCCAGAAATAATCTGCTTTGGGAAAAATCAATTTTCTCAGCCGTGGAAAGTCCGTTTTGCATGCTACAATAGTCGATCGACATCTACAGATCATAAGATTTCCAATGGTGCAATTAGATTTGGATTTGGAGCTAGGGAAACTAGTCAAATTTTCCTTACAAGATTAGGCATCATTCTTTCAAAAATGCCAGTGCGTTTTTGATTGCTAACACAATGTAATGTGAAAATTTGGTTTGAAGTTGAAGATAGAAAGACTCAGGTCTGCAGGTTGAAGAAGGATTTGTACAGGATGAAGCAAGCTCCTAGAGATTGATATGGCAGAATTGACAGTTTCCTGAAGAGCTTTGGCTTTACCAAGAGTAAAGATGATTCTAACCTTTACCTCAAGGTTATAAATGATGAGCCAGTGATGTTACTACTATATGTAGATGATGTATTCTTGACAAGATGAAGAAAAGCTCATCACAAATTATAGAAGAAGCTTGCTACAGAGTTTGATGAAAGACCTAATGCTTTATCTCTTAGATCTTGAAGTTTGGTAGAGCCCAAAGAAGATATTCCTTAAGCAAGGGAAGTATGCAGTTGAAATAATGAAGAGGTTTAACATGTTGGAATGTAAATCCATGTACACACCCATAGAAATGAAGTTGACGCTCCTAGTAGATACCTCGTTAGAATTGGTTGATGCTACTCTATACAGTCAGATTATTGGTTCGGTGATGTATCTGATGAATACCAGGCCAGCTATATGTTTTACCTTGAGTCAGTATCTGGTAGAACCCAGACGTGTTCACCTTGATGATGCAAAACATGTGATGAGATACCTTAAGGGTACGCTGGATTTTGGTCTCAGTTATAATGGAGATCATGACTTCAGATTGTATGGATATACTGATTCAGATTGAGATGGAAGTGTTTCTGATAGAAAGATCACTTCAAGATGTTGTTTTAGTTTGAGGTCAGCCATGACTTCATGGCATAGTAGGGATAAATTCAACATTGCTCCGAGCACGACAAAATCATAATACATTGTTACATGTTCCACCAGTTGTGAAGTCGTATGGCTTCAGATGTTGTTGACAGATTTGTTTGATCTGGAGATCGAAGCCACTGTGATCCTATGCGATAACCATAGTTGTATAGAGATGATGTGTTCCATGATGAGTCAAAGCACATAGAGATCCAATATCACTTCATTCATGATATGTTGCAAAGAGGAGCCATAAAGCTCCATTATGTTGGAACAAATGAACAGGTTGATGATGTGCTGACCAAGCCTCTATCTTGTGTAAAATTTAATCACTTTCAAGACAAGCTTGGTATAGTCTAAAAGGACCTCCCTCGAAAGGGGGAGTAGTGTTGATGATACTATGGTATCCTGACCAATAGCGAGTAGCTCAGTTAAGATTTTATATCCTAGGGGACTGATCATCCCTGGACAAATCCTAAACGTCCAAAAGGACGGGTTACCAGAGTACTTGTGCATGTATATGCTAGCTTTGGTCAGTAGTGGTAGCTCTGTTAGGATTTTATATCCTAGGGAATCTTTTGATTCCTAGGTAGATCCTTTGGATCTGTGAGAGTCGCACAAGATGTTGTGATGCCAACCTAGTGCTAAATATTTCCAACTTCATGTTGATGTTGTTGATGTCAGCCTAGTGCTGAAGATTTCCAACTTCATGATGATGTTGTGATGTCAGCCTAGTGCTAAAGATTTCCAACTTTGTGATGATGTTGTGATGCCAGCCCAGTGCCGAAGTTTTCCAGCTTCGTGTTGATGTTGTTGATTCCAGCCTAGTGCTGAAGATTTCCAACTTCATGTTGATGTTGTGATGCCAGCCTAGTGCTGAAGATTTCTAGCTTCGTGCTGATTTTGTTGATGCTAGCCTAGTGCTGAAGATTTCTAGCTTCATGCTGATGTTGTGATGCCAGCCTAGTGCTGAATATTTCCAACTTCTTGTTGATGTTGTGATTCCAACCTATTACTGAATATTTCCATCTTTGTGTTGATGTTGTTGATGCCAGCTTCGTGCTGAATATTTCCAGCTTCATGATGATGTTGTTGATGCTAGCCTCATGTTGAATATTTACAGCTTCGTGCTCATGTTGTTGATGCCAACCTCGTGCTAAAGATTTCCAGATTCGTGCTGATATTGTTGATCCCAGCCTCATGATGAAGATTTCTAGCTTCATGTTGATGTTATTGATGCCAACCTTGTGAAGAATATTTCTAGCTTCGTGTTGATGTTGTTGATGCTAGCTTCGTGCTGAAGATTTCTAGCTTCGTGTTGATGTTGTTGATGCCATCCTCGTGCTGAATATTTCCAGCTTTGTGCTGATGTTGATGAGATGCCAACTTCATGCTGAAGATTTCCAGCCTAGTGATGATGTTGATGATGCTCCAGCCTTTGCGCTGTGATGATGCTAATGTTGATGTTGTATCTGCCTTGTGTTGTTATTGATGATGATGATGTATTAGTGTTATACTAATCCATGTCGATGAAGATGATGATGATGCCACTTCATCTTCTCGCTGAAGATGATGATGATGATGTTATTTCAGCCTGAATGCTGAAGATGATGATGTTACTTTAGCCTCATGCTAAAGAAGTTGATGATATCACTTTAGCCTCATGCTAAAGAAGATGATGATGTTACTTTAGCCTCACGCTAAAGATCATGATGATGTTACTTTAGCCTCATGCTGATGAGGATGATGATGCTACTCCAGCTCCATGCTGTGAACACTGATGATGAGAAAAACTTTCGATGATTTATAGATATTCCAATCAATGTTCCAGATGTTGTTGATGTTGTTTCCCTCTCTCTCTCCTGACGATGTTGAAGAATACCCTTTTTGTTAAGGGGGAGTGTTGAAATATTGTAACTGCAAAGAGTATTCTATTTATTTATTGAGTCATTATTAATTAGATCAATCCCCTTATGTGGATTGATCATGTCGGGGATTGTAATTGACCAAATCCCCTTTTGTGGATTGGTCAAACCCTAATTATATTATGCAAATTAAGAAGTCATCCCCTAGGCCTAAATAAAGTGGTTTTAACCACTAAGAAGACAAGTCAGCCCTGCCCAATGAAGAGACACCTTTCCAACGCATGCCAGCTAGTATAAATAAAGGAGGCTAGAACCTCATTTGTTCACTCACTCATTCGATCATCTAGAGCATAAGTTTGGTAGCTGCAGTTGGAGAAGAAGGAAGAGAGAGAGGCACATTTCTCAGTAGAGGATATTCTATAGTATTTGGTTTATTGTCTTGTCATTGTATTGGCTATCTATATTAAGGAAGTTTTGCTGGGTTTTTTTCCCCACGAGGGTTTCCCAAGATAAATGTTGTGTATATTATGATTGTGATTCTCTCAGTGATCCAAGTTATGCTATTGTTAGCTAGTAAATTGAAAAGAAACCTAATAATAGCTTAAGCCTTAACAATTTGGTTTATATCCAGTGGGCCATCGCACCCTGTACATGATATCCCTTCTACGTCCTCACCACTTGAGGACAATAACATTTACCCATTGACAATCCCCCCTCCCACCTCCCAAGATCCCTTATATTCTCACATTTTCCACTGCGACGAAGATATCTTGGAGGAACTGACTACCCCTGATTGCCCTTGGAATGCGCTCCATCATCGAGCACTTTTCCTCTCACAAGAGGTCTATCACCCTCCTGATCAGTAGCCCCAAGCTCCTGTAATCTTCCAAATCACCCTACAACACTCTCACCAGGTCACCAATAGTGTCAGTGCAAATGAGGTGGCATTGTGGGCCCACCATCCATATATAGCCCCTTTTTCCCAACTTCCACACTCTGTTACAGGAGCCCGAAGCCTTTGTTTTCCGATCCATTCTAAGCCACAGGATCTTGGTCCCACCATCTACTCATTCACATTCCCTGGGTCCTCATCTGTACTTGGCTCTGGAGGAGCATTTTTTCTCATTCCACGTTCAGGTACACATGCTCACTTTCAGTTTTAATCAAATAACTGTCATATATTCTTTATCATCAAATATTGTTCATGTCGGGTATGTGATTTTTTGTGTGCAAGTACTTGTTCAACAATATTTACAACCTCTTCAGGTATATGTTCAAAATTGACATGTAATTATTCCCTCTGTAAAACAATTTCATATCCCAGTCAAACCCTCTGACATTTACCCTTAGGATCCCTACATTTGGCTGTGCAGTATCTTCACCTCTACCTCATTTTGGTACTGTCATCCGATAGCACTATCACCCACATGAGTTTTCCCATTCATAGTTCCCTTTGGCAACTTGACACTCATGTTGATTTCACCCCCTAGGGATGGGAGTCCCGATAGTATTTTTCACTTCCGAGAATGAACCCCATACTCATGACACGTTAGCATGATGATGTGGAAGCACCAAAGATTGCCATGTGTCACTCATTTTTGGAATTTTTTGGCCAGTCCGTGGACAAATGGAAAAGCACCATGTGGCAGTCCATACAGCCACCCGAAAGGTGACATGGCAAGATGATGCGATAAGGATGACGTGGCATGACTGTCTAGTGTGGTGACGTGGGCCAATGAAAGGCCACCATGTGGCAGCATACAAATGTAGAGTGAGGTCCAACAACTGAACTTTAAAAAAAAAAAGCGAGGTTGGATGGTGTGAACCCCTAATCCGCTAATTTAACACATATCCCGCCATATCCGGATGGCTACAACAAACATATCTCTGCCACTAAATTTAGCAGAGGTTCTATCCGGATGTTCCATGGTTAAAAAAAACAAGCCAAAGGGAGGAGGCCAACGGGTTTGACCCCAAGACCTCCCCCAACCAAATGCCTAAATAATACTCCACCAACTGTCGGGCCAAATGATCAAGTTCTTAAATCCGCCTAGCATTAAATTTAAAAAGTGGTATTTTCCAATGCACAGGAGGGAGGAGCAGGGCGCACGACAATACAGTTGGGCACATTTTTTGAGACAAAGTTTTGTAAATTTATTGCAGTTGTAGGCATGGAAACCGAGAAAAAATTTCTCTTGGGCCTGAAAGTGACAAACTCAGATCGAGACGTGGAGACAGACATTTTTGGGTAATTCGACACCATGAATTTAGTGGTGCTATTTTTTTTCTAATCTGAGCAAAGCTTCTGCAACTTAACTCCAGAATGGGGTATACTTATGTATTTTGCCAAATTATTTTGTTGAGTTAATAAAAAGGTCTACCCATTTGAGAGCAGGACCTGGATACATAGTCCACCAGGGAAGAACTTTGTTATCAAGTTTTTGTGTTCACATATGATGCTTATGTCTCTTTATAATTGAGCTTTCCTTCTTTATGGTGCATTTCAATTTATGCTCATTTATTACAATTCTTTAATAATTCACATTGATGAAAAGATCTCGGATCATGTTGGTATCAGAGCAGTCATCTTTGACTTGAATTGTTGAGTGTGAATGCTTACTAGGGCCAAGAATAAACAAGGTGAAGGAACACTTAATACTTTCAACCCCAAAGTTGGCCGTGCATCCCGAAGGAAGAAAATGGATGAAGAGGACAAGCGTGATGAACAAGAGAAAAAATTCCATATGGCATTCTATCACATGTCAGACATGGTCAAGAAAATGTATGGATATTACGAGAAAAAAATGGAAAAGAAAGGGAAGAAAAAGGAAGCATCAACGAATGAAAATGCTTCAGTGAATCAAGGGGCTGGAGGAGACCCTCCCGAGCCTCCATCTTTCCCATCGAGTTCTAGATCTTCTTCCTCTGATCATTCTCATCGTTCTCATCATTATATCCATAAAG
>JASDQU010589239.1:135963-147606 GCA_032191745.1 Picea mariana | reverse complement strand
AGCCCCAAGTTGGGCCATGCCACACAAAATTATGACTCTCTGATACCATTAAAATAATAAAATTCTATGAATATGCAATAATTATGCAAAGCAAACAACATACAAATCATGCATAAACATATATAGTAAAAGAATACATAATTTATATAAGAATTCACATAGTAAATAGCATAAAACACAAATAAAATAACATTTAAATTTTTAATAATCACCAATTCATGTAGACCTTAGAATTTCCTGCCAGCCATAGCTTTTGTTGCTCATAAATTGTCAACAATAGGTCACCCCCAAGTTGAGGCTAGAAACTCCAACATGGAAGGCTTCCTAAGCCAGACTAAGGTTTAACCAGCACAATAAAACTCAGGTCAAGGTGCCAACTATTGCAACTAGCCTACAACCTCTCATTTCCCATAGCTTGTCCCACCCAAGAATTGTACCCCTTCTCTGCTCAACAGTCCTTTGGATGTCCCACTTCCCTTCTGGGGCTTCAATAACAGGTCGGAAAAAAAGTCTCAAAGATCTGTAGCCATTTTCTAGTGCCGAGGGAAAAAAAATCCCAACAGTTCTCTCACCCAGAGAGAATGCTCATAGGCCCGACAACATGCCTCTTCAGTATGAACACATGCCTGATAGCCTACTTCTTTGGCTCCAAACTACCCAGATTTACTCGATACAATATGCTCCCAAAGATCCTAAGTACAGGTACAAATGGTAATGGAAAGAAGGTACGAATGGTTAGAGTGAATAGTGAGAATGATGAGAAGATGATGAGTGAATCCATCCAAAATACACTATTTCCCCACTTTATGTATGCATGTTCCCAACTTGACACTTGTAATGTTGGGAACTACCTTGGGCTTCACTTGTGGTAGATTCCCACACCTTTAGGAACTTAGGATAAAAATATCATATAACTTACACTTTAGGAAATATCAATATAATATTCCTTTGGGCTTACCCCCTCTTCCTCAATTCTTAGCCCCCCTTCCCTTGTAGTGGAGTTCTAGCCCCCCATACTCTCTTTCTCTATAGATGGTCTTGTTAGGATATTTAGACACTTAGGAGTTAGTTAAGATCTACTTGGTCTATTGTCTCATTAGGTAAAAGTGTGTTTCTTTAGTATGCATTAGTATGCATTTGTAGTTAGGAAATCCAACGATCACGATATGTTCTCGACATAGAGTGATCCAATGGTTCATATTCTCCTCGATATTAATGACCATTGATCCATGGATTAACACTCGAATGGTCCATGATCTCTATTTAAAGAGCATGGAGGGTCATTTACCGATGATCTATTGTGAGAAACTCTCTTGTAAAATCTCTTTGTAATATTTTTCTTTTGCATTAATAAACTGCTTCAAGTGGTCGCGTTGGCTGGGGTCGTGGATGTTTCCCCGTAGGGGTTTTACCACATCAAAAACATCGGTGTGTTGATATTTGATATGGTGTGTGAGTGGTTACTGAAGTTGTTTTTCCTCTGTTGGAATACCTATATTGTTGAACATGGTATCATAGCATGTTTGAATACTCGCTCTTGTTGTAGATCGAGATCGTGAAGCCGAGTTGCCTCATATCCATTTTCTTACATTTTTGGGCTGAGAGGACTATTACATTGCAGCCATAACACTCATTTCATTTATGAATACTTTTCGTTTCACTCGAAAAGGTTTTTGTTTTCCCAATATATGGCCATTTTAGCTAGATCCGGAGGTATAAGCTAGAATATGCCATTTTAAATTTTTTGCAGAGTATTATTTCGGTTTTATATTGCTTGTTTTCAGGTTGCTACTCTTTTAGATCTTCGTATGCTCTTTGTCCCGCACCCTGTGGGATCTCAGAAAATCAGAAACAGATAGGAAAATGTGCATTTTATGGGTAAGATAACTAAGATCTAACCCTTATTGTCATCGAGAAGAAAATTTTTTTTCTTGTGTGAAAATAAGTTTTTTTTAGCACGCTCTCCAAGGTCGTCTTCAATAGCAACAAAAATCCTCTCGCTAGACAATACAATATGTTTTTCTAGCCAATTTGGTTAAAAGTTTCCTTATTGAGTAAGATGTCTTGAGTTCAAGTCTCTCTTTTTGTTACTTTTTTTTTTTTTAAAGTTCATGCTCCATTGTAAATTGTATTTCACTTCAAGTATAAAAGTGAATCACTATAAGTAGCTTTAATATTTTAGAATTATTTATTTTGCATGCAACTTTTCATTTATACAGTAACTTCATTGTAAAAGTGAGCCCCACTTATTTTTATAAAAATGGGTCACTTCATAAAGCAACTTACACCATCACGTGGTCCTTTGGTTACCGTTTATGCCTTTTTTTAAAAGGGCATAACTTTCACATCCGAAGTCCGTTTTCAGTGCCATTTTTTTAAAAACTGCCTAATTTTTTGAGATATTTCCATCCAGATCATCAGTTTCAATTTTTTAATCCATATTATCTACATATTTAATATGGTTTCTTCAAGTAATCTTTTTCTTACCACCACCAACTACTTCCAATGGAAATCCCATGTGCAGGATTTATTAAGAAGTAAAGGCTTGTATCGGATTACCTTGGGAAAGGAAACATAACCTATCGATGTTGATAAGAAATTCAAATGGGATAATAATAATGATGAAGCACATGGACTAATCAAAATGTCCATCTCTCCTGATTTAAGGTTTCACCTTAAAAAAATCGACAAACTCGATGAATCTTGGGAAAAGATTGAATTTTTGTTTGGTAAACACAATATTATTCGAGCATAATAGTTAGAAAATCAAGTACTGAATTTAAGTCCAAGTGATTTTTATTGCATTGAAGACTATCTATATAAGTTTAAAACACTCAAAATTTTATGTGAAGAATGTAAGATAAAGATGGATGAAGAATGTTGCATCTATCTTATTCTTTCTAAGCTAGGTAGTG
Organism: Picea mariana; assembly: GCA_032191745.1. Lineage (NCBI taxonomy): Eukaryota > Viridiplantae > Streptophyta > Pinopsida > Pinales > Pinaceae > Picea > Picea mariana. Next base: position 144,691 of record JASDQU010589239.1, on the reverse strand, counting down.
CATATTTTGTGTTTGTATCTACCTTTTATGCTATGAAAGAGGCTCTAGGGACAACTTATCAAAAACCCACTCTTGAGTCCTTTTGTGATGCTTTGATTAGACAACAAGATAAGCTTGTACAACTTGGAGTGATCAACACTACAAGTACCTCCAACAAAGCCTTAGTCGTCCATCCAAAAGATAAACCCAAGAATCCCAAGAAGCAACATCCTCGCCAAAAAAACAAGAAACATAAGGGTCCCAAACCCACTCAGACAACTTCTGCTCCTAATGGTGACAAAGGAGAAAAATACAAAAAAAGAAGATTGACAGACATTACAACTTTTGTGATAAAGATGCTCATGATGAGTCCAAATGTTTCAAGAAGATGACAGCCTTAGAAGCAGCGGTGAAGAAGCACAACATCAATATTGAATCTACTTCTTCTTCTTCTTCTTCTCATGGACATGCACTTTTTGCTTCCGGTTTCTCCTTCAATACAACTTCTAATTCTTCTTCTAATGAGTGGCTTATTGATTCTGGAGCATCTTATCATATGGCTAAGGATAAAGACATAATTTCTACTCTAAATGAATGTAACACCAAGAAAATATTTGTTGGTGATGATAGATCTCTTAGTGTTGAAGGATCTGGAACAGTTCAAGTAGAAAATGGTTATTTCAATGATGTATTATGTGTTCCAAGTCTTTCTTGTAACCTTCTATCAGTATATCAAATCACTCATTCAGTTGAAGGTAAAACCGTAGAGTTTTCACCTCACCAAGTTGTAATCAAGGATCTAAAAGATCCCAAGCATGTTCTTGCAACTGGAATTTATGATGATATTACCAGGTTGTACAAGCTTGACAACTTTGGTTCATCATATTTGTCATTAGTTTTTGTTGCTCATAGTGATGACTTGAACAAACTTTGGCATGAGCGGTTTGGTCATCTAAACTATTGCTCATTGTAGCAACTATGTAATCAACAAATGGTAAATGAAACTTAGGAATCCTTATGGCTCCAATATATTCTTTCAAAGTTTAGATTCCGACAACAGTATCTGACCAGCCTTTGGTGCGACAATCATAGTGCCATTAAGCTCGCCAAAGACCCAGTTCAACATCAGTGCAAAAAACACATCAAGCTACACATGCACTTAATAAGAAATATCATTCATGATCAAGTTATTGAAGTGCTCTTTTTCCCTACAGAAGATCAAGTTGCAGACATTTTCTCAAAGTCTCTTACAGAAGTGAAGTTTTCCAAAATTTGATCTATGTTAGGAGTTAAGGAAGTTGTCATCAGGTGGGATAGACTCTAATGCCTCCTTCCTTCTTCCATTGAGTCATTATTGTAAATCCTTCAATCCTATCCCAAGTTGTTCTTAAAGGGGGTGTTAGGATATTTAGACACTTGTGAGTTAGTTAAGATCTACTTGGTCTAATGTGTCATTAGGTAAACGTGTGTGTAAATGTGTGTTTCTTTAGTGTTCATTAGTATGCATTTGTAGTTAGGAAATCTAACGGTCATGATATGTTCTCAACATAGAGTGATCTAATGGTTCATATTATCCTTGATCTTAATGACCATTGATCTGTGGATTAACACCTGATTGGTCCATGATCTCTATTTAAAGAGATTGGAGGGTCATTTGTTGATGATCGATTGTGAGAAACTCGTAAAATCCCTCTGTAATATTTTTATTTTGCATTAATAAACTTCTCCAAGTGGATGTGTTGTTTGGGGTCGTGGATGTTTCCCCGTAGGGGTTTTACCACGTCAAAAACATCAGTGTGTTGATCTTTGATCTGGTTGTGTGAGTGGTTACTGAAGGTGATCCAGGTGGATATTGGTGGCCACCCACCTTTTCCAACTGGCTCAAAACAGTTTTTTGGCAAGTTTTTTAGCAGTTTTTAACTTTCGGGGCCATTTTGAGGGCCTAAATGAAGGATTTTTGGGATTGAGCTTCTCAATGATAGCCAAAAACTCTTATTGATCCCCCAAAATGAATCTCCTCAATGGTACCTTTCCAACGAGCTATCGTGTGACCCAAACAAAGATCGTATGCCAAAGTTACGTCCACGGGAAGTTGATACACCAAACTTCCCAAAACTAGGTCCACAAAACTGTTGGCTTTTCATCTTTCCGGGTTAGGTTTTTGGGTTTTATTTTATGATAAAAATGTCTTTATAGCTTCATTGTAAAATCATCTTCTTATGAATGCAAGTAGCAGACACATCTCTTCTCAAAGATAAGTTGCCACCATTCTAGTGAGTCTTTCACTTTGTATTTTTATAGTCTTTGTACATTTTCGCTCATTAATACAAAATTGTGTATTACTGTATGTCTGTGTTTATGGTTGCATATTTGATACATTTCTGTTATATTATTGGATATCCAAGATATCTCTGTACATTTCTTTATTATATCTCCGCTCTCATTTCGTGCTGAAAATAATCTGGATCAGTGGTATCAGAGCAGATTGCTTTTGATCGTTTTTCAGTGCATGTCCCCGACAAGGTCCGAATATAGAAAGCTGGGTCTCAATCTTGTCTCTCTTGAAGACAATCACTCTCACACGTCCAAGAAACCCTCCATGGCGGAAGAAAAGAAAAATGTCAGAGCAACTGATTCTATTAATCTGTTGCTTGAGAAAGCTCTCATGCGACAGAGGGACGAAATGATGAAGAATTTTTCCCACATCCTTCAATTCATGTCGATAACAACAGATGCGTCTTCATCAAGTGACCACTTTGGAAGTACTTCGCCTTTCAATGTACAAGTTAATTTTTATATTCCCATATTTGAAGGAAAGATAGATGCAAATGCCTTAAAAAAATGGTTAAATCTGCTAGAAGGTTATTTCTTTGTTCATAATTTCTCTGACAAGGAAAAGATCACTTTCGCACTCCTTAAGGTTCTCCCCCATGTCAAACATTGGTGGGAAACTTACTGAGAGAAAATTTCCACAGAGGAGTTTGGAATATATGGGGTCAAACCCACTTGGGATTGTTTTGTGGATGTGGTAAAGGAATAATATTACCATGTTGGAAATAATGAGTAACAATACATGAGATGGACCACACTGCAACAAGAAAGGGGCCAAGCATTTCCAGAGTTCACCAATACCTTCCATACCTTTCACACCAAGCTGGGTATCAAAGAATTTGAATGACATTTGGTTCTGAAATACCGTGGGGCTCTACACAAATAGATCCAAACTGAACTGAAATGGATTTTCTGGGCATCTCATCACTCGGTTTTGCTTATCGAGATGTTGTTAAAATAGAGTAGAATTTTAAGCACCAGATCAAATGGGAGTTCACGTCTGAAAATCCACAACAACCAAAGTATGATAAAGACGACCCTAACAAACAACATCCTGAAAACCAGTCCAAGCCACAAGAAAATAAGGGTCACAGAAAGATGAAGAAGGACACTGGAAAATGGTACGATTTCCACAAAATCCCCTGGAACAACACCAATGAATGTCGCTCAAAACAGTCATTGGTGATTGAGATAAAAGACAAGGATTCGAACCCTGATTCAAAATTTGATTATAAAAATATTGATAGAAGGCATATCATCAATGCAGACCCCACTGCTATTGCCGCGACAACAACAATTCAACCAGAAGAACCAACAGATTCTGAAGAGGGGGAGCACCTTTTTCATTCACAGATGTGGGTGAAGGGGACCCCACTGCATTTTATTATTGATAGCAGAAGCCAAAATAACCTCATCTTAGCAGAGGTCATCAAACAGTTGGGATTGTCGACAACACCACACCCGCCACCATCTAACATCGGGTGGCTTCGCCAGGGACGAGATCTTCGTGTTAGCCAATAGTGTCGATTGTCATACGACATCCAAGCCTTAAAGGACGAGGTATTATGCAATGTTTCCCCCCTGGATGTCTGTGATGTTCTCTTGGGCCAGCCATATATGTGGAAGTGCAATGTTATTTATGAGTCTCGATCCCGTAGTGTCATTGTTACTCTCGGGGGTCATCTCTACAGGATACCAGAGGTAATTACGACTATTTTCCCACCTAAATAGTGTTGCAAGGTAGTATCTCATACTACAAAATTCAGCTTCTTCACAGTCTATTCAAAGCGTGAACAGAAGAACACCACTGCAGCCTCAGTCCAAGCACCTTCTATCCAACAAAAGCAGGTCGACAAGATTGCAACAAAGTGTAAAGATTCCTTCTGCACACGGGAATCTCATGTAGCCAGACTGGTTAAAAAGGTCCAACCCTTCCAGACACAGGTTCGTGACAACCTTCAACAAGCTAAGCAGTGCAACTTCTTCAACAAGGCAAGCAACTCATTAAGATGCAGATTCAACAAACGCTTTTACCTCTCCCCCAGGCACTCAATGCAATGGAGACCATTGCTTCCTAAGGAGAGATGATTGATCCAGGTGGATATTGGTGGCCTACCCACCTTTTCCAACTGGCTCAAAACCATTTTCTAGCAATTTTGGTAATTTACTATTTTTAGCAGTTTTTAACTTTTGGGGCCATTTTGAGGGCTTAAATGAAGGTTTTTCGGGATCGAGCTTCTCAATTGTATCCAAAGGCTCTAATTGAGCCCCAAAAATGAATCTCCTCGATGATATATTTCCAACGAGTTATTGTGCACCCCAAACGAAGATCGTATGTCAAAGTTACGCCCCCGAGAAGTTGATACACCAAACTACCCAAAACAGGGTCCACAAAATTGTTGTCTTTTCATCTTCTGGGGTTAGGGTTTTGGATTTTCTTTATGATAAAAATTCCTTTGGAGCCTCATTGTAAAATCATCTTCTTGCGAATGCAAGTAGCAGACACATCTCTTCTCAGAGATAAGCTACCACCATTCTAACGAGTCTTTCACTTAGTATTTTTACAGTCTTTGTACATTTCGCTCATTAATAGAAAATTGTGTATTGTTGTATCTCTGTGTTTATGGTTGCATCTCTGATACATTCATGTTATATTATTGGATATCTGAGATATCTCTATACATTGCTTTATTATATCTCCGCTCTCATTTCGTGCCAAAAATAATCCGGATCAGAAGGTGTTCGTCCTATGTTGGAATACCTGTGTTGTCGAACAGGTTTGCAACACTGATGCATTGTTATTAATAATCCAAGTGTGATTACATATTATAATGATAGACTCACTGGCCTTTTTGTATCTAGGCTCTTCATCCTAATAACCACGCATGTACTCTGGCCTCAAAACATATGTACAAGGCACTATATCCCAAAATATCTCGGCTCACTAGCCTATATGTACATTTACAATTGGGGTTCATCCTAGGGGTATTACATTCCCCTCCCCTTTACTTACGCACTATCCTCGGTGCATTATATACACATGTACAATCAAAATATTCAAAATCATTCGAAATGATGTGGGTACTCCTCTCGCATTGCATCTTCATGCTCCTAGGTTGCATCTTCAGAACCATAACAATTCCACTGGACCTTTACCATATGTATTGTTTGATTCCTAAGTAGATTGAATTTCTGATCCAATATGCACACCAATTGAATTCGAAAGTCTCTGTTTTTCTCCACCTGAATCACATTCCATTCAATTACATGATTAGCATTAGGTACACACTTTTTAAGCAAAGACACATGGAATACATTATGAATGCACAAGGATGCAGATAGTGCGAGCATGTATGCAACATGACCAATCCTCTCCGAGATTTCAATGGGTCCACAATATCTCACTGCTATCTTTGAAAATTTTCCCAATTTCATGGAACTTCTCTTGGCCTTCACTTTTAAGAACACATGGTCATCCACTTTAAACTCTCTGTGAGTTCTACCACTATCTGCATAGTTTTTTTTCCTGCCTTCAACAACATTTAAATTTGTATTTATCTTCACCATATGTTCTTCCATTTATTGGAGCACTTCTGTCCCAACCACTGCTCTGTGTGTTGGGTTGTCTGAGCTCACTAGCATATTGCACTTTCTTCCATATAATGCCTCAAACGGGCTCATCTTAAAATATGCTTGATACCCATTATTATAAGCAAACTCAACTAAGTGTAGGTAATCCTCCCATTTTGATGATTTATCCATCACATACATCCTTAACACATCCTCAATCACCTGATTGACCCTCTATGTTTTCCTATCTAATTTTGGATGATAAGTTGTGATAAAATTTAGATTTGTTCCAAACCCTTTAAATAATCCATTCCAAAAGTTTGATGTGAACTTGGGATCTTTATCAGAAACAATTTTCTTAGGCACATTGTTGTAGGGGCTAGTCGAATTTGTCAACGAGACCCGACAGTTGACTAAGAGTTAGTCATTTGGCTATCAAATTTGAAAGTATAAGTCGGTTGAGGGTTATGTTAACTGACTGACCATGCAGTTAAGTAGTTACAACTTCCTCGTGACTGAATATGTAGGTATAAATAGACAAGCATGTATCAAAGAAGATGTCTCCATTGTGTTGTATTGACTCATCTATCTAATAAAGTGTTGATCTTTGGGGATTCCACTACTTTGTGCATGTATTTGTCTATATGTATGTATATGTGATTATATGCTTGCTTATGTACTGAACTATTGGTAACACTTCCCTACTTCCCTAGATTACAACATTCATTTTGTTTCCTGTAGTTATGAACATGGGCATGCAGAAGATCACATAGATGATAACTTTACAAGACATACGTGAATGGTGGGAGCATAGAATTAAATATTACATTAAGAATTACGCAAGAAGAAACAACCTATCACTAGCAAAAGCACGATCACAATTTTTCTTGGAGATTCATGAAATATTTCTAGAAGATATCCCAGAATATTTGTTTGAACACATCAACCAATCCGATAATGCATAAATTGACTCCTGGCGCAAAGTTAACACTCAAACATATAAACAGAGGTCGAACGAACCTACGCAAGTGGGTTGAATGAATTGTCAAAGATTACATAATAGAACAAGTTATTGAGGATCGAACATCCCTCGACACATTAAAAGACAAATTCTAGACAGAGCTACACGACGCATTTTTGTGCACCATCCTCAGACTGCTACATATTTTTTTCTCAACAAAGGAGTAGGCGACATCGTTGAATTCCGAACTCGACTTGGTACACCACCACAAAATAGTAACTAGAAAGAGAGAGATGGAAAGTGGGACGAACACCTAGAAGCAAGGTGCAAAGATACAAAATAAGCATGGGAGTACTTTTTGAGAAAATAAACATGGGCATCTTCACCAAATCCGAGTAAGTCGGGGTGATTATCAGGGGTCAGTTAATCCCTGAGATGCCATAATAAAAGAGCATACCAGGGTTTGTTCAACTGAAGCATAAATGTCTTCGAGAGGAAAGCAAATTTACAAACAAACGTCTGACATCCAAAAATTGGAGTGTGACAAGATAAAAAATAAAAGAGAGGAGATTTTCAACCTGTGGAATAGTCAGAACTCGAATAGAAAAACGGTCAGAGAAGATCATCCTGATAGAGCGCGTGATCACTTTGAGTCTGAAATAAATCGACCATAACTGGCAATAATAGTAGACGCGGTGATCTCTGACATAAGAAGTGAAGCACCATTGATAGAGGCTAGCATGGGCACCCATAAACCAGAAAACCAAGCTGGAAGCATGGATTACGAAGAGTTAGGACTGGTGATATGCACTCCTCCTATTCAAGCAACCAAACCTCGAATTAGAGAATTCCTTCAACAACGACTTCAGATCAACGAACAATTTGTAATATTATTGTATAGAACCAACGAGCATGGGAATCTACTTGACACACTCATTGTCAAACCAAAAAGAAATAAATTCGATAAAATTCTCATTAACATCAAGGATCTCATGCCCCCAACCCCCCTGCCAAATCTCATGTCAAGAGAAAAAAATATAATGGATTATATTTGTGAACCAACACGTCCGATAGAACAATGTTTCGTCGAATATAAAGACCAAAGTTTTCAGACTAAATAAGTAACTTGTAGAGAAAGCAAGAAGAAATTACTCCTCGAATACCATTTGTTAGGAGACTGACCAATAGACAAGTCAAAATAAGAAAAACCAACTAAGAATTTGACATCCCCGTCAAAAAGTGTGACAAGTCAAGGATCACAAAAATCTAGTGTTCTTAAAAAAGAAGCCATGCGACTTAATAATATTCCCTTTTATGAAGGAGACGAGGATCCAAGAAGACATTGGTTTGTATGTGAAAAATTATGGGATGCAACAGACATCACAGATACAGATAAGCATATGGCACAATTTGGTGTTGCTCTTCAACGCCGGGCTCTAATGTGGTTCATGAATTTCATAGAAAGTCAGAACCGGTCAAAATCCGAAATAAAGAGAATTTTTTTCTCAATTTTCAAGGTCCAATATGTTACACACTTGGCTGCACAAAAGCTGAAAGAAATAAAGCAATGACCATGTGAGTCGGTCCTCGAATACAAAAAAAGATTCAAATATCTACTTATCCAAATCCCATCGACAATCAATCAAAGTCTACTAGTACATGGTATGTAGTCAGATTACTACAATGGATCAAAACTCCATTACGACTCTACAAGATAACCTCGTGTGAAGACGCATTACAAAAAGCGCAATGTGTTGATTCAAAGGATGATGACCCATCGACTTCCTCTTCGATAGAAAGGCTAGAAGAAAAAATAAAACATCTACAACTTGCCATCAAGAATCCAACCTTAAGAATAAATGAGTTGTGGTGTACCACATGCTGCAA